>JAMKCH010012258.1:0-29316 GCA_023653785.1 Ophioderma brevispina
AACAAGGCATAACTTGGAGTTTGTTGAAGTTAATGTCCTCTTTCTGTAATGAGTGTAAATCCCGACTTTGCTCATACAAAACACAAAACGACGGGGTCATATTACACAGTTTAGGCCTATTTGGCAAACCCCTCCCCGGGCGGTGGGGGGGGGGGGGGGGGGGGTAAAAACCCAGTCAAAATGAATTCAGTTAACATTTTAAGGTAAAATGAATCCCGGTCTATAGCACGCAGTAGGGTCCCAGCGCACGCACCCCCCCCCCCCCCCCCGTGAATTTATCTTGCATTTTTACGCTTCCAAGTAGGCCTATATATAGTATACTTTAAATACTCTTTTTGGACGGCTTAGATTTTTTTATTTAAAATTATATAATAAATCACGAATCAATTGATGAAATTTTCTGCTACGGGAAGAAAAAATTCACAAAAAGTGTTAAATCAACCTAGTTTTCTATCCTGAGAGCTTGTACTCGGTGATAATCCTGTCTGTGAGGAAGCTCTGATGTGCATACTTAAATTGTGTAAAGTGGTAAAAATGAGAAAAAATCGGAAATGTCCCCGCACTTGAAATTGCTATATCTAAAAAAGATTCTTTTAATATACGCCAATTTGGTCGATAAACTCAAATGATTGTTAGCATAATTAAAGATCCATGTTTTGGATTTGTGACATTCAAGTGCGTTATAATGGAGCACAGTACAAAATCCCTCCCCCCCCCTCCGCCGCGAAAGTGCAACACACCGCTTATATTTTTCCTATACAACCTAGATTGAGCGTATTTGTGTAGGTTTTTGTGGCTGGTATTTGTCCTAGAGATAGCTTTGTGTCATTCATGTGCGTATGACATTCATATTTAAACTATATTTTAAAAAAGGATGAGAAAGCGTCTTGGCGGTATGATAACGGCCCATAAGTTAAAAGTGGAACCGCCGTGAAACCCGATTTTTGCGGGGCTCGGATCTGAAAAAACAGGATGTAACTTTTCAAATCTCTTTGCAAAAAACTGACATTGTCTATCTCGGTTCATAAAGAAGATATTTTAAAGAGCATGAATTCAAATGCTCTCCTGCACAATTTCATTGCTCTAGTAAGACAGGGGCAAGATATGACCGATACAAGAGAGCGCATAAAGCGTGTGTTTCAATAGGCAACCAATTTTGTACTGTGCCCCCATAAGGGGGCACAGTAACAAAAAGGTCTGCCTATTGAAACACGTGGCTTTATGCGCTCCTTGTATCCGTTCCATAATTTTGCCCTGCCCTACTTTATAGCAATGAATTTTGCAGGAGAGAATTTTGAATTCATGCTCTTTAAAATATCTTCTTTTGAGCCTAGATCGACAATGTCGTTTTTTTGCAAAATTAGATGTGAAAATTACACCCTGATTTTTCTACCTCCTGAGCCCCGCAGAATGGTGTTTCACGGCGGTTCACTTATGTCCGGCCGTATCATACCGCAAAGATGCTTTCTCATCCATTTTTAATAAAGTTAAAATATATGAATACGCACTGATGACAACCAAAAATCTCTAGGACAATCCGCCACAAACCTACACAAATTACGCTCAATTCTAGGTTTTATCGAACTATAGCGGTGTTGCACTGTTCGCGGCGGAGGGATTTTCTACTGTGCTCCCTTATAACGCACTTGTATTTTACAAATCCAAAACATGGACTCTTAATTATGCCTAACAATCATTTGAGTTTATCTACCAAATTTGGCTTGATTAAAAAGAATCCTTTGAGATACAGCAATTTCAAGTACGGGGACAATTTTCCGAATGTTCTCCCATTTTACCACTTTACACAAACTTAGTATGCACATCAGAGGTTCCCTGTGAATATGGTGTATCATCGAGTAAAGTGCTCTCATATAAAAAAAATAGGTTGAGTTAAACACTTTTTGTGTTTTTTTATTACATTAGATAACGTTTATCAATTTGATTTTGATTATTCGATAATTAAAAAAATCATGCCTCAAAAAGAGTACTTAAAGTATAATCATATATAGGTTTTTCATAACTTGCAGCGCTAAAAAATGCAAGATAAATTCCCGCGGGGGGGGGGGGGGTGAGTGGATGAGGCGATGGATATATGCGTGATCTAGACTAGGATCATTTACTTAAAAATTAACTGAACCTGAACATATTTTGAAGGGCCTTGACCCCCACCCTCCACGGGAGCGGGGGGGGGGGCAAATAGGCCCACATGTAAAATGATCCCGGTCTGTTTTTAATCTTTTTATGAGCAAAGTCGGGATTTACACCCAATTCAGAAAGAGACAATAACTTCGACAAATACAGCGGCGTGATAGTTAACTCTTAATAAATTTGGGGGATTTTATTTTATAAATGATTGAATTTGAAAAAAAACTTTCAAGAGAGATAAAAAACCATTTTACAATGAACGCCAAAAAGGGTGCTTGCGAGGGGGAAAATTGCAGAACGCACAAAACAAGCTCTCGCAAACATTGGCGTTTTGGTTCCAGGTCGCCATTTGCGCTCCTTTTCTCTCAAAACGCGTTGAAAGTGACCGCGTAGAAAGCAAAACGTTTTCAGCAAAGCGGGCATTATAAGGAGGGCACAGTACAAATCCCTCCGCCGCGAAAAGGTTCAAACACCGCTAGAGTTCCTATAAAACTAGAATTTGAGCGTAATTGGTGCAGTTTTGTGGCAGAAACGAAGTGTATGGCAAACATCTTTAATTTACTCTGTCAAAAATGTCATTATTAAAAATTTAAAAATTATATTTAAAAATGGATGAGAAAGGTCTTGCGGTATGATACGGCGACATAAGTGAACCGCCGTGAAACACCGATTTTGCGGGGCTCAGGAGCTAGAAAAAAACAGGATGTAATTTCAAATCTAATTTGCCAAAAATGAACAGTGTCGATATAGGTTCAAAAGAAGATAATTTAAAGAGCATGAATTCAAATTCTCTCCTGCAAAAAATTTCATTTGCTATAGGTAAGGCAGGGGCAAAGCTATGACGGATACAAGAGAGGATAAAGCACGTGTTTAGGCAGACCATTTTGTACGTGTCCCTTTATAATGGCCCGTCTTTGTTGAAACCGTTTTGCTTTCTACGCGTTCATCTTTCAACGGTTTGGAGAGAGAGGCGAGCGCAAATGGCGATGGGAACCAAAACGTATGTTCCGCAGAGAAGCTGTGCGCTCTGCCAAGTTCTCCTCACAAGCACCATTTTTGGCGCTCATAGATGTTTTATCGTCTTGAAAGTTTTTCAAATTGAATTAATTTATTAAAAGTAAAGCCAAGAGTTAATAGAGCTGTTAACAATCAGGAACTTGTATTTTGTTGAAGTTATTGTCTCTTTCTGTTATTGAGTGTAAATCCCGACTTGTCTCATAAAAAACACAAAAACATTACCGGGGCATTAAGTTAGGCCTATTTGGCACCCTCCCGGGCGGTGAGGGGGGGGGGGGGGTGGAGGGGGGTAAACCCTTCAAAATGATTTCAGTTAAACATTTTAAGTAAAAGGATCCCGGTCTCTATCCACGCAGTAGGGTCCATAGCACTTCCCCCCCCCCCCCCCCGTGAATTTATCTTGCATTTTTTACGCTCCTCCAAGTAGCTATATTGATTTATACTTTAAAAGACTCTTTTGAGGCTTGATTATTTAAATTCTTATAATAAATCAAGAAGCAAATTGATGAAAATTTCTGCTACGGGAATAAAAAATTCCACAAAAAAGTGTGAAATAACCTAGTTTCTATATCGAGAGATGTGACTCGTGATCTGTCATGTGAGGAAACTCTGATGTGCATACTTAAGATTGTTGTAAGTGGTTTAAAATGAGAAAATCGGAAATGGTCCCGCACTTGCAAATTGCTATATCCACAAAAGATTCTTTTAATAGACGCCAAAGTTGGTAGATAAACTCAAATGATTGGTAGCATAATTAAGAGTCCATTGGTTTGATTTGTGAAATTTCAGTGCGTTATGAGGGCGCACAGTACAAAAATCCCTCCGCCGCGAAACTGTGCAACACCGCTATAGTTCCTATAAAACCTAGAATTTGAGTGTAATTTGTGTGTTTTGTGGCGGGTATTTGTCCTAGAGATATGCTTTAGTGTCATCATGTGCGTATTCATTCATATTAATTATCATTTAAAAATGGGATAGCAAGAGTACTTGGCGGTATGATACGGCGACATAGTGAACCGCCGTGAAAACACGATTTTGCGGGGCTCAGGAGCTAGAAAAAAACAGATGTAATGTTTCAAACTAATTTGCCAAAAAATGACATTGTCGATCTCGGTTCAAGAAGATATTTTAAAGAGCATGAATTCAACTTCTCTCCTGCAAATTTCATGCTCTAGGTAAGGCAGGGGCAAAGATATGAGGATACAAGAGAGCGCATAAAGCACTTGTTTCATTAGGCAGACCATTTTGTACTGTGCCCCAAAGGGGGCACAGGACAAAATGATCTGCCTATTGAAACACGTGGCTTTATGCGCTCTCTTGTATCCGTCATATCTTTGCCCCTGCCTTTTCTAGAGCAATGAAATTTGCAGGACGAGAATTTGAATCATGCTCTTTAAAATATCTTCTTTTGAGCCTAGACATCGGACAATGTTCAGTTTTTTGCAAATTAGGATTAGAAAATACACCCTGATTTTTCTAGCTCCTGAGCCCGCAGAATCGGTGTTCAAGGACGGTTTTCATTTATGTCACCGTATCATACAGCCAAGAGGTTTCTCATGCCATTTTTAAATAAAAGTTAAAAATGATGAATACGCACATGAATGACACCAAAAACCCACAATCCTAGGACAAATACTCGCCAAAAAACTACACAAAATTACGCTCAAATTCTAGGTTTATAGGAACTATAGCGGTTTCGCACTTTTCGCGCGGCGAAGGGATTTTGTACTGTGCTCCCGTTACCCCTACGTGTTTTTATTTCAAAACGCTCACGACGTATGGCATGTGTGGAAGGTGATCGCTCTTGTATTTCTACTCTTTTGAACATTAATATCTTTTTCTAAATGTACGTTCTGTTCGCTTGGCCTATCTTATTGAGTACATACAATATGACGTAAAATTGCACAAACATTTCAGAAACTATCATACATGTAGATTTTAGAGGATATAAAAGGCACGAATATTTCTTTTTTTTTTTTTTGTTTTTTTTTTTTTTTTTTTTTTTTTTTGTTATGCCAACACTGCTATTTGAAAAGTAGGTCAAAACCCAAGCGAATAGAGAGGGTAGCCCGAGCTACCCTCGCCCCAAAAATGTACCTAAAAGTGAATATGGAGGTCATGATCTTAATATTTCATGGTGTCAAATTCTCAAACATTTTAGTTTCACAATACTCTGTTCTTCCAAAACCGCGTGCAGTACAAGCTACATAGCGCCTAGTGTTCAGTGTCATCTGTGCCTTCTGTTAGCTTCATCTATATTGCCTGGGGGACATCATGCAAATATCCTATCTCATAGGAGGGGATGATCTGATCACTGACATACGCGCACCCATCCCCCATCGAAGGAAATGAGCCCTTCTTACAGTAAATGCTATTTGCGGCATCCATCTAAGTAAATGATGAAAAAAATAAAATGATTGTTAGAATAATTAAGAGTCCATTGTTTGATTTGTGAAAACAATTCAAGTGGGTTATAAGGGAGCACACGTACAAAATCACCCGCCGCGAAAAGGGCACACCGCTATCGTTCCATATAAAACCTAGAATTTGAGCGTAATTTTGTGTAGTTTTGTGGCGGGTATTTGTCCTAGAGATATGCTTTTAGTGTCATTCATGTGCATATTCATTCATATGGAACTTATAGTAAACAAAGGATGAGACAAGCGTATGGCGGTATGAACGGCGACAATAAGTGAACGCGTGAAACACGATTTGAGGGGCTCACGGAGCTAGAAAAAAAAACAGGATGTAATTTCAAATCTAATTTGCAAAAAACTGACATTGTCGCTCTCGGTTCAAGAAGATATTTAAAGAGGCAGGAATTCCACAAATTCTCTCCTGCAAATTTTCATTGCTCTAGAGTAAGGCAGGGGACTGATATGACGTATACACAAGAAAGCGCATAAAGCACGTGTTTCACTAGGTGCAGACCATTTTGTACTGGGCCCCCATAAGGGTCACAGTACAAAAAGGTACGCCTATTGAAAACACTGTGGCTTACTGCGCTCTATTGTATCGCGTCATTATCTTTTGCCCCTGCCCACTTAGGCAATGAAATTAGTTGCAGGAGAGGAAATTTTGAATTCATTGCTCTTTAAACTATCTTCTTTGACCTAGATCGACAATGTCAGTTTTTTGCACAAAAAATAGATTTGAAAATTACACCCTGATTTTCTAGCTCCTGAGCCCCGCGAGAAATCGGCGGGTTTCACGGCGTTCCACTTATGTCGCCCCGTATCATACCGCCAAGCGGCTTTATCCTCCATTTTGTAAATAAAAGTTAAATATGAATGAATACGAACATGAATGACACCAAAAACAATCTCTAGGACAAATACTCGCCACCAAAATACACAAATTCCGCTCAAATTCTGTTTATAGGAAACTATAGCGGTGTGACTTTTCGCGGAGGAGGGATTTTTGTACTGTGCTCCTTACCCCGTCGTGTTTTTATTTCAAACCGCTCACGACGGTATTCATGTGTGGAAGTGTGATCGACTGTGTAGTTCTAATCTTTTGAAAACATTAATATCTTTTTCTACATGTACGTTTCATGTTTTTTCGATGGCCTATCTTTATTGGTTACAGATCAATCTATGACGTAAATATTGCCACAACCATTTCATAAACTATCAAAAACTATGTGAGCAATTTTTTTAGAGGATATAAATGCAAAGAAATTTCTTTTCTGAACCACTGCGATTGAAAAAGTGGGTCAAAACCCAAGCGAATTAGGAGCTGGTAAGCCCGAAGGCTTTCCCTCGCCCCAAAAAATTGTACACTAACAGTGCCAGTACTGGAGGTCATGATCTTTAAATTTCAATGTTGTAAAATTAATCAAAATTTTAAGTTTTCACAAATACTCTGTTCTTCCAAAAACCCGCGTTGCAGTAAAACGAACATAGGCTCAGTGCTTCAGTGTCATCTGTGCCCTTCTGTTTACTTCAGTATATGCCCTGGGGACCATCATGCAAATATTATATATCATATGAGGGGAATGATATGATCACTGACATACGCGCACCCATTCCCCATCGAAAGGAAATGATGACCCCTTCTTACAGTAAACAATGATAGTTGGCCGGCATCCATCTAAGGTAAGAGAAAGATGGAAAGTATCGTTTAATTTTGAAAAGGAGAAGGTCCCCACGAAAGGTTACTAACCAAACTAGAATAAACAGAAAATACGAATACATAGCAAACATGAAAATCTACGAACGGGTAGTTTTGTTCAAATTTTATTAAATTAAGCGTGTTTTAAAGGCATAATGAAGTACAGGATACGGAGTGCGAAGTTTTCTCTGAAACCTAATATGAAAAATAATAACAAATAAACAAGACCAAAGGAAGAAAATAATAAAATTGTTCATTCAGAAAGGAAAACAGCATTCAAAGATTGTTAAAAATAAAGAGTTATAATTGAGTAAAACCGTATAGGCATAGCACTTTCAAAAATTGGAATTCTCACAGACGCATGTAGGCTACGGACAATCGGCTCAAGGATTTGCTGAAAAATGTCAAAGATTACCGGGGGGGGGGGGCTAAAGGGCGTAATGGTCCAAAATAGCTCAAAATGGGCTGATTTTGCAATGAATTTGCAGAATTACCGGAGGACGCGCGCCCCCCCTCCGCCCCCTCCATGGATCCGCGCATGAGGCTACACGAGAATAAAATATAATAGAAATTCTGTATACCTTATGGTTTGAACGCAATGTTCCCGGAACCCCGTAGGTGAGTAGCTCACGACTAGGGTTGGCGGACACTTTAAATACTTTCGTAGAGAAATACCGGTAACGACCCTAAAACGCCCCAGATATCTATGATGTAGCCAACATTTTAACATGATCGCATGGAACACCTTAGAATGGTTTCAACAGGGTGGAAACGCTTGAAAAACATACGAAAAAGCATTCATCTGAGCCAAAGTGAATTTTATGATTTTATTTAAATGACCCCGTGCCGTCACGATAAGCATCAGGGGGAAGGATGAGCATCGGGGGGAAGGAAAAATGATCACATGATTAGCGTCTCAGAAGAATTCGGATGCTCGGGAAACTTCACCCAAACAATCTTTTGGCAATCTTCAAATTGATACCAAATTTGACCGATTTGGATAATTGTTTAGATTTACAATCGAATCATTTTTCACTCCGCAAAAGTGTAAATTTGTAAATGTTTTGACGTTTTGTTTTATTAGTAAGGTTTACCATTATATTTTCTATAAAACCGTAAACCGCTTAGCGGAGTGGATAAGCCTCGCGCCCCGTAATTTCCCCAATGGGGGGGGGGCAATCAAGGTTCGAATACCATACGGGGCGTATGTTTTTTTTTCCTTCCTCTTCATCTCCCTATAATTAATAATTTTAGCCACTATGGTATTCAAGTACTATAATTAGATTTTATTTCATTTTTTTCGCGAAAATACGTGTTATAGGCTGGATCGGGCCGTATCAAATAAATGAATAGCGTCTGACAACCAAGACGAAAAGTATTGTGAAACACCGTACGGTACCAAAGGGTGGTGAAAGATGGCGATACACTAAGCAAATATTATGATGTTAATTAAAAACAGCAGCAAAATCAGTAGGTGAGAGATGCATTCCCCGGATGGAGTAATGCCTCCTCTCACCACCAGAATCCTTCATCAAACATACAATCATTCTCCCAAGCACAGGAGCATAACACAAAATTATGTGCAACATCAAACAGTTGAAGACATGTACAAGTACATTGAAATCCCTTAAGCATGGCCTTCAACAAACAACCCAAGGGCCCTGGAAGTTATTTGGAATTTTTCATTATTGATGAGCTATCCCATGCATTTAGGATTGGCACATGTCTATGTGACCCATCATGCCCCAATGCGCCCCGGGATGCGCAAAACATTATAATGTACAGCTGACCCCCTTCATCTGGCCCAGACGCAACACAGAGCATCTCGGCTATCTTAGTTCCGAAAACACTGGATTAGGCAGATAGGACTTGAACCGTCGACACAGTTTAAAATGTTGCGTAACTTTGGAGGTCTTTGGTTGCGATCAGTTACACGCGTCCCAGTGCATAGTATATACGATGCTTTGCACACCGTAATGTCGCAATTTATTTTGAATCACAAAAAAAATGGTTTCTTTTTAAATAACAGAAAAAAGTGAACCGTGGACCCTAATTTTTTCTTGAATCGAAAGATTTGTATAATGCGAACTTTTGTCAAATTTTCAAAAAAAGTTATCAAAAACAAAAAATTTTTTGTAAATAATTCAAAACATGTATCAACAAAAAGTGAATTTTCCATAGGACTTGGGTACAAATTTTAGGCTAAAAAGCTTAAAAATAGGTCTTTGGATGTCTTGTTTCTCAAAAACGAGTACGTGACCCCCTCTTTTTATTTTGGATATTTGTTCATATCGATGAAAGCACATTTACACAAATCTTGGGTAAAATGTTCAGTAGATTCATCATGGACCATCCACCTTAAGTTATCCCATTCTGTGAAAAGTGGCACAATTGGTAATTTCCACCCTCTCGTATATAGAATTTAGCCATATCTCTGATTGCAATAACCAAATCGAATGCCTGTAAATTAGGGTATCAAAGCAAGACTTCATTATGACATGGTGTAAACATTCACGAATTTATTTTTTTCAAATTTTTAAAATTAATTAATTGGCACCATTTTTTGTGGACACCCTGTAGACCATCCCCCTCATCAAAAACCATTGGGGTATATATACCCCCATCCTCCCCCCCTGGATTTATGCAGTGGTAAAGCAGGGTTGAATTGACCAAGATTGTAGGCCAATCATGAAAATGTTAAGTAAGCATTCACATATTGTTACCTACGATTAGGTTGCATTCTCTCCAGCTGAAGGCACACCTCCAAAAAAAAAAAAGAAAAAAATAATGTCCAGTGTCAGCAAGCTCACAGGATCATACACATCAATAGACATTCACCACCACCCTTCGCTAACACTTTGTCCTTAAACGAAGTACATACTTTATAAAATGACTGTTGTTGTGTCACTATCTATTAGTGAGCACAACAGTAACAGTGAACCCCACCACCATGCCACCACCACCATGCACCATCCCCCATGCACACCCCCACCCCACGCACTCCTCCTCCCCTCCTCCTCCAGCCACCCCCCGCTGAATATATAAGGATGGCCTTTACCTCCCATGGTGGTTGTGGTTAGTGGTGGGTCCGGCCGTAACCAGTGGGGGCGAGGGGCGGACGCCCTCCCCCAATTCCAAAAGCCGTCAAAAACCTAAAAATGGCGAAAAACTAAAATGGGCCAAAAAATAGGTTTTTGCGAGCGGAGTGAGCCAAAAATTACGGGTTTGATGCTTGTTTATCGAAAAAAGGTTAAATTTCGGTGAAAAAATCCACTTTTGCCACCCCGGGAGGCGAATTTGGGAGAAAATCCCCCTTTTGAAAAAAAATTCGCCCTTCCCCTAATAAAATCCCGGTTACGGGCCTGGTGGTAGCGGACGGTGGTGGTTGTTAGTAGTGGTTGTGGTGACAGTGTTGTTGTTGTTGTCGTCTAATGTCAACTTAATGCCTTCAAGTGGCGTATTATTGTATTGCTCTAAACGAGCACAATTCAGGGAAAAAGGCAAATGTGCACGTAGTGAACGAGTAGCTTGATTATAAGCATGGAAAATATCCAGCTAATTAAATCATGAAAAAAGATAGGAATAAGTTAGAGGAAAAATACAATTATAATCCTCTATGTTTTACTGCAATTTACCCTGATAGCACTGAATAATGGGGCACTACGACAGATATAAAAAATAGTTATGGGGCATGGGAAATCACAGGAACGTCAGAATAAGATGCATATACCATCTTTTCATTGTTCTATCAATTTTGAACGAAAAATGTGTGTCTTGGAAACCAATATCGGCAACACTAAGAACCAATCGCAACACCTTACGCCATATTGCCGCCCAAATTGCCCAAAGGTTTTGTATAACTTTTATTCGTACGCTACAAAAGGCGCAATATAAACTTATGTTTGTTGACCCCTCATTTTGAAAGTAAATGAAGCTTTTCCAAAATGTTAACAACATTTTACAAAATATTTGTTGTGAACCATGGCCTCACCTTTATATTTCTGATGAAGACGGGTAAACCCGAACATGTTCGAATTTTGCAGACAACAGACTTGTTTGGCATTTTAACATGAAAATAAGGCCAATTCATCCCTCGTGATGGCCAAAAGTAATTGATCTTGGTCCAATGTTGACTCACCAAAAATAATTGGGTAGATTGCGTAAATATTTGGAATAGGGCCTGAGTATCTTCAAAATGAAAAGCTCTTGTTTAAGCAGAGTCTTGTCGTATCAATTTAGGCCCCTGGTTAGCAGCAAAGCCATCTCCAACCAAGGGCGTAGTAGTTCTACACAAGATTAACTGTGCTATCTTGAAAAGAGAGAAAATAACCACATTGTGAACCTTCGTTCAAGTTCAAGTTTATTGATGTAGGCCATTTCAATCACAGAAATTATAATACATAATAAAACAAATAGTAGAGGGTCAATATTAAATTACAATAATTATACAGGAACATACTCGTTTAAAAAAATTGAGTAATAATTTAACACAATCAATTAAAAGATCTTCTTACAGAGAGATTCATTGCGCCGTTTCATTGATAATAATATATGTACTACTGTTTTTATAGTTTGTTCATTAGTTCTACAGAGCAATTGTTTGAATTGTGAACTATGAGGGCAACATATGATAATAAAAAGGAATGAAAATTTTTCAGTTCTTGATAATGAGGCAGACCAGTAGGAAATGGTATTCACCCCGATGGCGTTTAGGTTACAAAAATTACAGGTTCGTTCTTCTACATGGTGTGCCCACATATCTTCCTGATGAATAGCAAGGGAAGTGAACCAAGAACGGAATGAAGAAGCGCTTTACGATATTTAACGATTGTGTACAATCAAGGTATAATTCTGGTCTTTGTTATCTTTAAGGAGCTTATATATTCGAAAACGGCTGCTTGAAGCTACTCACCTCTCCATTCTTGTAAATCAGTATCAGTACATCTTTGTTTAAACAATAGTAAGAATACCTATCCTTCCCGACACCTTGTTGCCACCATGCCTCTCCGAACCCCCTTGAAAGAGTAATGTCTTGACATGCTGGCCCAACCAAGGATATTGTTTAGATCCATAGACAATTGTATTTGATAGGACTGTTTGACATATCTGTTCTTATTCATCTTCAAGATGCGAAGCCAATTACCTTTAATTTGTACATATCTCAAACTTTCAGATTTTGTCGCCAATTTCTGCAATAGCAATATCATTTGGTACATATTTACTAACTCGTAAAACAAATTTGCCAGAAATGGTATGAACACGCCCTCAATATCAAGTCCCTCATGGAGCCCCAAACTCAGCACCATAGTGGAGAATAGGTAATTTTGGTATCAAAAAAATTTTGTTGTAATAAAAATGGTAAATGCCCAAATATTATTACAACTTGTTTTAATGCCAAAAAGAGCCTTGGTGCTTGTTCAGCAAGATATTTTGATTAACGTTCAGGTGACATTTCTATACACTTGAAAAGCCCAAGTATTTATATTATCAGTAACAACTAGTGGTGTACCATTTAAATCCAGTGTCATCTCTTGCATTGTGTAACCTTTTTTGAAAACAATAACATTGGTTCTTGTGCTAATTTACGTAAGTTTCCATTGATTCACAGTAAGCATGAGGTCTATCAATAAGTTTTGCAGAACCATCGATGTTCTTCCCCCCCCCCCCCCCCCCCCTAAAAATGATAAGATCGTCAGCATATAAAAGACAGTGAATGTTATTGTTATCATTTGGAAAAACCTTGAACAACCAGTTTTGCTAAATTCATTCTGGAGATAATTCAAAATAGAATTAAATAAAAGCGCCTGAAAGAATAAACAACCTGTCGGAGTCCCTGAATTACATAACCGTTCTTGTGATACAAAACCCGTTTTTATACAAGCAGATACATTACTATACATTGCTTTTAATATGTCAATATGTTTCTGCACATCCAAACCTGCGAGTTTTGCGACATAAGTGATCTCTTGAGGGGTTCTCCCTGGGGGGGGGGGGGTGACAGAATCAAGGCCTTTTGAAATCGAAAATGCACAAAATAATTTTCCCCTTTTCTACTTAAGCTTTAGTACAAATAGTATCGAGAACAAAAATATTATCAATAGTACAGGTAACCTTTCTAAAGCCAGCCTGGGGCTCACAGATTAATATCATTATTCTCAAACCCAAATTAAAAGACGATAAAAGATACTTTTGTGAACACTTTACTCATGGCCGGTTAAAATAGTGATGCCCTGTCAGTTAGATGATCATCAATTATCACCTTCTTCTGTATGGGGGGACTATGTACCCAGCGACCATTTCCGGGAATACCTTTGTATCCATCATAGAGTTAAATAGACGACGCAGTAATTGGATAAATACATCTGGAGCATTTTTAATGAATTCGGCCGGCAACCTATCACTGCCAGCTGCCATTTAAATTATTTTTCAGATGTTTACTGGGCAGCTCCTTCACTTTCCTCAATTTTGTTATTCAGTCGTCAGGACCAAATTGCATTGGCATCATGATGTGAGTCTCAACTGTTCAAGTATATTGGTTAAAAAGGAGAAAAAATAACGACCCATTCAACATCACTGATTTTATTTTTACATTTTTCATTCGGGTGGTGAGCGATTTAAAAAAATCCAGAATTCCGAGAATCATTTCTTTCAAACTGCATCAAGAATACTGTACTGAACTGACATTTGGTGATCGGATTTTTTGCGGAATGAGACGATTGTAATCTTTCTTGTGTCTAGGTATGCTTTAAAAAGAGATCGGTTCTATTTTCTCTAAATCTCCGAAGTGCCACGATTTACCTCCCGTTCTTCATATGACAGTCATTACAAAACCATAGCACCCTTTTTGAAGCAGACTAGTTTTGGTCACATTAGTATGGAACGTTATTACAGGTGCTACTTATATATGTAAATATTACTTAAAATTGATGTCAACATTATCATAATTATTCCGATTCATTATGTCACGCACCTTACAGAATGCCAAACATTATGATACTTCATCAATTCTATCAGGGTACCATACATACTTAGTTTCATATGTAATTCAGCAATCTGTGTTGTTCCACTTGATCGGAATATTATCATTTAATACAACACAAAAACATAATAGGCAATGGGTTCTGATTCAACTCTATTTGGAATATCAAAATCAGTTACGACATTATCGATCAGGAATCTCCTCACTGCAATGGTATAATCTGACTACGCTGTTACCATTTCTAGATATGTAAGTGAAGTCACCTATACCCTTATCGCCGAACATCGTCCATTTAAAATACGACTTTTGGTAGTTTACATAAATGAGGAGTTACACCATGTGATTACAAGTTACATCACGATTGGACCGTGGTTCGGTATACATATCAATTGGTATATCAAGCCATGAAGTATTATTCTCAGTAATGTCATAATTATAGTCAGGCACTAGACCTGTGCGAGCATTAAAATCGCCTGACAAGATAAAATAGCATTGACCTTTTCATTCAAAAGTGACTGCATGTCATCCTCATAGTATCAACACATCACGATGCATATACCGAGTTTCTCTGGTGGAATGTAAAACAAACCCAAATATTAATAGGAACATCACTGACTGAGTCGATACAATCACAAACAATGTAGGAATTCTTAATCAGCTTAGCGTGTAAACCTGTTTTAGTAAAGGACCCAGGGGATACCGCAGAATACGGATTGCATTCGGAGTTTTGTCGAACGGATGCCAAATGTTATAACCTCAATTGTGAATTGATTCGTTGAGTCAGCCCATGTTTCACAAGTGCAATGACCTGATAGGAGCAAATAAATTGGAAAAAATCGGATTTCATTCAGTTTATTGCTCAAACAATTTACATTCCATGTAATGACTGATAGATCACTGTACGTACAATGGTTTCCTCATCATTGTGAATATTTCACTATCATACTGTTTATGATCATCACTGTGATTATTATTGTTACCATCGCCTTTTGATTGTCTGTAATTGGTTATTTCCCTCATAATCGTTAGACTGGGAAGAGGTACTTGCTCCAAAATCCTTATAATCAGCAGTATTATCATTGTTGTGAATAACAAAATTAGAAAATTCGAGTCATGGGCAATGTTAATACAAACAACATTGTATCATCGGTCTCATGATATGAGACGTTTTATTGGACTTCTATAATTACGAAACTATAGAAAAGGTGAGATATCCATATACGCAACCTAAACCTGGACTTATTCATGAAGTTATTAGTAACTTACGGTATTAGCGAATATTACGGTGTGTTCTGCATTTTATTGAAAATACTGGCGTGTGGGTATGATGATGACAGAACGACATGTTGAGTTCGCAACGTCGTTTTTTTTTTTTTTTTATTCCCCATCTTAACAAAAATGTAAGTTTCTAGTTGACAAGATTTTCTAATCACATTATTTCAATCACCATTGTATACCTTTAACTTTGCAGGAGAATATTTATTCCAAACCAAACAAAATATAGCTTTAAAAATAACTTTAGTCGTACTACTACGAAGGACCTTTATTTTTCATTACGGAATATGAAAGGAAAATACTTTAAATAGGAAAGTTCGCCGCAGATTTAAGTGTCTTCCTGTATTTTCGTTTCACGTTTTCAGCAGTAACAATATACAGGAAAAGAAAACAAAACGTTGAGGCCTTCAAAGTAGACCTAGGCCTTAGTTATGGAATAAGAAGCTTATATGACTTAAGCTTTGTGCACATTACATTATAACTTAATACTAATTAGGTAAATAACTGTAAGATTTTACTTAAGTAGATAAAATTTACTTTAATTCAGATTAAACTCTTTTGCTTAAATAATATGAGTGTATGCTTAAAGGGGGATGGCCCGCCGGATTTAAGTCTATAATTTTGATAATCCTGATAGAATGGACTTCACCACAAACCCCATCTGTAAAGTTTTGCGCGAAAGCTAAAAATACGGAGTTTGTAATCCCCAATTCATAGAAGACCGTGTAAAATTAATATTGGTCGACCAAAATGGGACTCATTTTCGCTCATAACCTCCAAACAAAAACATCCTTTAGCCCTAAGATTTCACAGGATAAATGAAAAATAGGTAGCTTTCTTATGATTAAAATTTTTGACAACTTCTGGTAAAATCTGGGGATCCCTGGGAACGAGGCTATTAGCGACGACCATGGACCTATAATGTAATTTTACAAACTTGATGGTAATTCTTGTATAATTATATTGTTAGTTTGAACACTGCTTTAAGTAGTCTATGATTGTTAATAAGAGTGAGTTTACAGTTGCGTCTTGAATGAAAAATAGTAAGAGATAAAAGTGTATAGAAAGTGTGGGTGATCTGTTAGATTAATGAAAAGGTAGTGGACACAGGTTAGAGCCTGGTGGACCTCCAAAAATTATTTCTCAGGCAGATGATTGCACGAGGTATACCGATTGAGTGGTGGAAGTTAACTACACAGCGATGCATGGATCAAATGCCAGGATCCAGGAAGATTCATGATCAGACGCTTAGTTCAGTCAATAGGGACAAAAAAGGTTAAAGAAAGGAAAACATTTTAGGACAAATGGAAACTGTTGGAATACCTTTCTTAGAGGTATCTAAATGAACATACTAAAAGTTGATTTAATGTTGCCCTTGTTGCGTTTTTGAGCATATGGAGGGGGTAATAACAGGGGTAAAAACTTGTAAATTGTTTCCTACAGGGCTTTTTAAAAGGTGTAAAACTTGTTTGTCCTAGATATAGCAAACTATGTTTTAATTAATCTTAGGACCAGATGGAAACACATCGTAGTGTATATCACAGTGGCTTCCTCTGCGTCCTCCTACTCCTCCTCAATCGACGTATTCGAGATCGAAAACTTGGAACGCACTGAGTTTATCAGCCATGCTCCTTGCCAAGTGTTCACGTGTGACGTAATTACGTTTACGTTGATTATTCAGCAGGATCCAATTGGACGTAATGCTAAGGTTGATGAAGTAATTCTCGTGCAGTGCAGTTGTGCTCCGAGCAAATGAAGAGAAAGAATGAGGGTGGCAGACGATGGACCACTAATGAAGAAAGTTGTGGTGAAGAACTAATCTGGTGCAAGTAAAAACTGGAGCTGCCTATTTATGACGGCCTTCCCTGACTGAGCTCTTAGGGTTAGGAGGATGACAACACAACACCTGGAAGAGAGTTCCAAAGGAGGACTGTCCTTGGGAAGAAGGAGTACCTGTACAGTTGGGTGCGACTGGTAATGATTTGGTACTTATATTTGTCTGAGTCAACGCTTCCGTTTAATAATTTGGCATCCACCTGATTTTCTCCATTTCAAAGTTCGTATTCCTCTCTCACCTTGATAAAATGTTCCTATTCCACCTCTCGCTTTCGATTTGTCTTGTATTCCCCCTCAAATCCTCCACCCAACCCGGCGTAAATGATGTCCCTTTCCTATATAAGTGGTCTCTAGCTATGAAGCGGTGTCCAACAAAACGAGCACGTCTCTGAGACAATACGTAAGAGTTAGACTGACGGGATTCCTCCATAAATTGCCTGGTGACGGTGTACATGTGTGTGCCATCGAGACGCTCTCAAGCTCTTTTCCCATCCATTTTTCGGCTCCGTGATATGGCCTATAGTAGAATGCTTTCCTCATAGGCTCTGAAAAAGTAATCTTGTGAGCTCTTGTGGCAATTTTCTTGGTTGCTTTGGAGATGCCCGACTGCTATACTTTGTAGCTTTGTGTAACTTGTATACACACTGTATCTTCCTGCCCAAGTTTGCCACTTCCTTGATGATATAGTTTTTGAGTAGAGAAGTTGGTGGTCCCCATCCTCGTTGAAACCATATTCAGTCTTTTTTGCCATAAGCATCAAACCCGCAACTAAGGAGCGGCTTCTTATGGGGATGTTAGCAGCTCTTGCGCCGAGAAAAGTAGATCAGCAGTTATAAGAACAAAAATAAAAAAAATAAAAAAAATGGGAATTTTATGGGATTATGCGGTTTGGACACTCCCTGGGTAGCCTTTTGAAACACTCCCACTCTGCACTTTAAAAACTGGGGTGTTAAAATTTTTAACGCCAAGTCGGTATCAAGGTTATCGGTGTTAGTTTTTGATGTTGAAATTTAGTATTAACACCGCTCATTGTTGCTGCATATAATTTTAATTATGTAGTTGGGATTGCTTATGAAACGTTAGAGGTGAGAGTTACAACAAAATCAAACATTTTCTACTAAAATGTCAGATGTTACAAATAAAAATGTTAACACCAAAGTTTGGAAAAATGATGTGAATGATGTAAGGTCCTAAAGAGTACTATGAGATCTTTATTTATGTAAAGGGATTGCATTAATTGATTGGGAACAGATAAGTGACTGATTAAAATGTATGAGAGGGGAGATGATATAGTCAAATTATTTATATGCAATGTCAACCTCAATACTCTTCTTGGTATAATACGATAAAAACAGGTTTTGTTTGTTCGTGTATACAAAAGTAACTTACCCGCATTTGCGATGGCAATTTTGATAAATTCAGGATTGACCACGAAGATGAAGCATTCGAAGGGGCCGTACCATACGCGACACATGTCCCTACAACTGGCCATCCAAGCTACGAATTATCCATTCGACCATCGCAGTCGGCTGGAAACTAACCAAAAAATAATGAAAAATTATGTTTTATTTAATTTTGCCCGCTATAGACAATGTTGTATAAAAAAATGTACAATATTGGTTTCGTGTAAATACGGGGTAAATATTCAATAAATCGATGCATATAAAATTCTACTATATATTGAAGAACCATAATAGTTTTCGCAAAGGCAGATCAACACTACCTCAGATACTTGCCCTCAAAAGGATCATAGAAGAGTTGAGAATTTCCAAGAGAAAAGCTTCAATTGTGATTGTTGACTTCTCCAAGGCTTTTGACAGTGTCAACAGGGATGCAATGCTGCATATGTTTACCAACTACGGTATTCCAGGCGAGACTGTCAAAGCAATTGCCATGGAGACCATGGATGGACCCACAAAGGAGTTCCTAACTCTTGCTCCCCATCTCTTTGTAATCGTGGTTGATTACATTCTCAGAGAGTCTTGACGTCATCAACGACAAGGGACTCACCATCAAACCCAGGCGTTCTTGACGTCACCAAAGTCAGCATCTCACGGACTCGATACACGGATCTTGTTGCACATGAAAATTAATATCCCTGTTCTTCCAGATGGTTGACAGTATTGAGGCAGATGTTTTAAACCACCTGTTGTCATTGCGTCTTTTAATCGGCCTTCTAATTTTCCGCAGAGCTATAATCGAAATCTGCATACCACGATTCAGCACGGGTAATTTAAAGACTGACTTAGAGATTTCCCGAGGGTAGCGCCCCTCAATTTTCTAACAAATCGTGTTTTTTTGCATTTACACAATGCTTGACCCCATACGAATCACCGTGTGAAATAGCTGTAGAAAAATCACAACTTTGTAATAATTGTCCGGATTCGGATTTTTGATACACAGTATCCTGTGGTATACTTCACATAAAGGTTTACTACATTAAAACGAAAAATCCATTTCATCTCAGACTTTGGAATTGAACGTTTTAGGTGACTATATCATTAGTTCTATTTTTATACACACAAAAAAATATTTTGAAATCTCTGAATCAGTCTTTAACGTACCCTAGGCTATAAGGCACACAGGCTATGTAAATAAGGGACACGGCATTAGATTGAAGAGGGAGAGAGATTGGCTCCCTCATCTGATTATTTGCCCGGCGGGCACTCAACTTTTTACAGGGATGTGCGGCCCCGATTCCTGAACTTGGGGGCTTGCGAACTGATATTGTCTCTGAAAGTATATAAGGGGCTTAAAAACTGAAAAAAGAGGGCTGAAATGGCAAAAATTTAGAGGAAACCTTTTCCTAAAAGGGGACCGTAGGAATCGAATTATGCTTCAGCTAAGGTCTTTATGGAGACTGCTAACGCTATAGAGAGACGCGAAATGGGCGGGGAAATGGGGGTGTAATATCTGCATCACTTCCCAATATCAGTGCCCCCTCCCCGGGTATATAGCATCCACTTTGCTGTAACCTAGCTGTTTCCAAGTAGGGCCTAGGTTTTCCTATTAAGGATTAGTATAAGTATTATAAATAACTATTATATTTTTACCTCGTGAAGATCGCCATACAAAACATGAGTTTGTAAGCCTCCGTCTTCACAATGCTTTGCCACGACTTGAAAACGCTTCTTCTGTTGGAAAAGGTGGTACACAATGGCTAAGCATTGTATACTAACAAACAGCAAGGAAACTTCAGCTATTACACTGACAATACTTGACAAAGAAACATAATTGTTCACAATTAATGTTCATTGTGATTGGGCATAGATAACACAGTTATACAATAATTATTTCAAATTTTGTGCAAGTCGTATAAGGTCAAGTCCGAAGTGTACAAAAACAAGCACAAGGGTATACCCGAGTATAACTTTTAAAACTAGATGACGCCTAAAGGCGCAATATCAGTAAAGTTACAAAAGTTGATCAAAGCAAAGGTTAAAATCACTACGAATGGAAAATAAATACTGTTTTGTAATTAACTAAGTGCCTCAAGGGGGGGGGGTTCAAAGTACAAGATTGTTTTACGGTGATTTCTCACTCGTGAAAAATTTTTTTCGAACTCTAATTTTTTGTAATTGTGCAACTTATCGAGCGCTTCTTTCCATTAAAAAAATTACTAAATTTCAGCCGTTATGAGGCATAATAGCTTGCGTCCCTAGGAAACCCCCCTTAGGCACCACCGGGAGTGTGATTTTAAAATAAATTAGCCAAACCCAGTTGCCAGAAATATTTTCTGCTTATGTATAGTCATATGCATGAAACAAAATTAATTAAATAATCAGAAAAAAATAAATTAACCCTTTATGTGCTGAAAAAGAACGATTCCATCATCGAGCGATGCGCGCCAGTGCTATACAAACCTATGGCAAAAATACGACTGCCCCCCAAAAAAATACAAGGAAGTACAAATGGTAATGTTTGTGGTAAATATATGTAAATTGGTCTTATAGGACAGATATAAACATCAAAATGATTTGCAAGGTGTATGCTGTGGAAGCAGGGTCGCGGAAACATCATGCCTTACTTTTGACGATTTTTGACGCATTCGAAAACAATGATTTGCCCCTAATTTCCAGACGATAAACCAGAAATCATTTATATTGCACCTGTGGCCTTGTCTTATTGGCCCCCTCAAAGGTGGTATGAGTTTCATTTGAACAATTCAATCAGGAAAGTGGTGTCTAGGGAACGCCCCCCCCAATAGGCACAACGTGAGTGCAACACACCCAACATTAGGCACTAATTAGGGCAGTGTTCCCGAGTGCTTTTGTTTACACGAATTTCTGATTTTTGCACCATTTTAACACATCAACCAGTGTTTATCTTCCCAAACCCTGGTTATCCTAGACAATCCTGAGCTGTAGTTTTTGCCGATTTTTAAAAAAGCTATTTGACCATTTAAAGTCACAAAACCACATGGTATTCGGCGGGAATTTAAAGCACATTTCACGCCGTCAGGAGCAAGGCACAGCATCACGTCGCAGGGTGAATTTTTGCTGCGTAATGAAGCCGTGCGCGTGCTTTAATGTTACTTTTGCGCAAAAAGATCTTGAAAAATGAAAAACAATATTTGAAATGTTAAACAAAGCGGCTAATTAGACCAGATGAAATTCAATTTTTTATTTTTTTTTTTTTTTTTTTTTTTTTGTTTTTTTTTTTTTCCTTCTGATTCTGGAGTGGGAGACAAAAGAGGTTGATTCATAGTGCATAAAGATGTATTTTTATCACTTACACAACATACTCAATTTGAAGTCAAGATAAAGTTATTTGAGAAAGAGACAGCTTGAATGGCGTGAAAAGTCATTTTTACTAAACAAGGATTTTATCAATGTTTTTTCGCCAACTTGGCAAATTTTCGACAAGATAACTCCAAAATCTGAAGTAAAAGGGAAGGTTTAACTGTCCTTAATAGCAATCGGTCTTCTCTAGGACGGTTTTCTCAATTTTTCATTTTTCAGCCCTGTCGTCCTATCGCATCTATTTCTCATCTTCTACTATTCACACTCCCAGCCTGCCTTTTTTTGTCTCTTTTTTTGTGCTCAAATATTGTCTCCTCCCTCTCTCCTCCCCTTCCCCATCTACTCCTCAGTCCTTAACTCCCCCCACATAAAGGGTTCTTGCACTTCACGCATACCTAGCCCCCCTCTGCTCTTATTATCTATGTTTTTTCTCGGTCAGTCCCACTCCTCCGCCCCCAACCTTCTTACTCTGGTTCATTCACCCCCTCGCCATGACTTATGCACCCATTATCCTCCTCCCCTTCTTCTCCTTACGGTCTAAACTAAAGATATTCTCCAATACGTACTCAAATTTGGAAAAGAACAGTTAAAAATCACACTTTTTGACATTCCCTTATATTCGAAAAGTCAGCTCTATTTTAAAACAATGAAAAAAACCGTCCCATAGACAAATTGTCTTTTTCTAAAAAATACATAAGAAATAATGAAAATTCAAATTGTTTTTTGTTTGTGTTTGAAGTTTTGGGGCAAATCATGTTTTTTTAGATTTTTTTCTCAAAATACGGAAAAATTTTACATAATCTGAATGATCAGTCCCGGTTCATCGTCCCAATTTTCTTTCTAGAAATGTATAACTTTAAAAACAATAATCAAATTATTTGCAAGTTACAAACCAAAAAGATACTCGGAACCTCACGGTTACACTTGCCATTAAGTGTTAATCGTATATACGTAAAGGAAAAATAATAGCAAATTCCTTAGTTAGGGTGGCAAAGTCAATTAAAGAGGGCAATGGTACAATTTGAAAATAGTGCGCCCTCAAGATATTCAAAATCATCATTTGCATGGTTGAAAGCTTAGAGACAAAGCCCTCACCTGAAATGATTAAGACCAAAATCCGCTTCCTTATGGGTAAACAGAACGATTTTATAATTTAACGTCGCCGGCGACGTTAGGTATGGGTCAGATAGATCCACCCGCTCATATCTTGCTCCCCCCCCTCTGTTCGATAGATTTTGTTAAGATTTCGTATAAATGAACTTTCATCGATGTACTTCAAATATCGAAATAACTTGGGGTCACCGAAACTCGTTTTTTTTTTTGGAGAGAAAACATTTATCAAAAACACCTATTTTTTCAAAAAATTGTACACACGTCTATGGAAAATTATTTTTTCATGGACATTTTTTTAATATTAAAAAAAATCGGTTCGATAACTTTTGTCCAAATTTAATAAATGAACTTTCATCGATGTACGTCAAATATCAGAAATAAAAATTGGGGTCAACCGAACTCGTTTTTGGATGAAAAATTCTATCAAAAACATTTATTTTTTCTATAAATTATATCGTTTTTTAATATTTTGACATTTGTTGATATTAAAAAAAATCGGTTCGATAACTTTTGTCCAATTTTCATAAAAGTTGCGACTAATAAGATCTGTCGGTTACTGAAGAAAAAAGGTAGGGGTCCCCGAACTACTTTTTCTGTTATTTTAAAATAAGGCTTTTATAATCCTAAAATACCAACGCGACATTGAGGTGTGTAAAACCCACATGTCAGCATGGCAAACGCTTAAGAACTGACACGCGAACAAAAACAGTCACGCAAAATGTGCGCACTGATTAAACTTAGAGGCCTTGTTTTTTCCCTCTGTGTAATTTTTTAAAATCTTTAATATTGATATTTTGTGTGATGTATGATGAGAATCAAAAAAAGACTATATAACGAAAAGGGAAGACAAAGTTTTAATATGGAAAGGTGAGAAGGCAAGCAAGGCGTGTCCCGATTGTGATTTTTGAATGCATTTAAGCGTGTACTCTGAAACCAGTATTAGTTGGACGAATATAGGCCTACCTATCTTAGCAATTTTCTAAAATACTGTTGTCAAATTCGTTCCTTTTACGAAATTAAACGATATTAATACAAGTTGCAGGGAACTTAAAAACATATATGACCTTCGCTACTCGTCTTTTATGCCAAGTTGTCGGCCCTGGATGTCGCAATGGCGCTGGGCCACAACACTTTGTGGGTTTGCTTTGGAGGAGAAGAAATCACAGCTAAAATGTAAATAAAGCCTTACACTCTAAGAAAACAAACAGGCTTAGACCTTTTTTTGTCCTCTATATGGAACCATCCAGAATGGAACCTAAAAATGTTTTTAGATCTGATAACCCCAAAAAGGTTTCCAACAGAATCTAAAAGTTGCTATAACAGCAGTTAAAGAAACTATTTTTGGTTCGTTGAAGAACCTTATAGGGTTCCATATAGAGGACAAGTTTGGAACCTCTTTCTCACTTGTGTTCTTAGAGTGGTAATTATCCGTTGAATAGGTGATTTAAGATTTGCACCACTTCAATGTATTTTAAGTTGAATTAGAATTCCAAGCTAATTTGAGTCAAACTTCCACGAAAGAAATCACATTCCTTTTTTATTTTACGGTCATTTCCTGCGTAGTTACATAATATCCTGCTTTTTTAGTAATTAGTCGTTTCCCATCAATTACATAATGCCTGTGAAACTAAAAAAAGTCTTATAATCTACATGAACGTATACATAAATGTGACTTTTTTTCGGATATTCCTGGAGTTTACACGAGCAAACTAATTAGGATCGTCATTTAACTTTGCTGCCGGAAATTCGGTAAAATGACCAAGTTATTTTCCTCAACGAAAACCTATATAAGTCATATTAATCACATGTTTATGCATTTACTACTCTCTATAAGACCTAATAGGTGACAATGTTGTTGGAAACAAAATACTCTTGTCATCTGTAGACGTAGGCTCCTATTCATTAGACTTTTCTGAGTCCTGACATAGAAATGATAAGCAAACACACTTTCGATACGACATTGAAAAGTTGTTTGAAACAATCAGGAGAGAAGCTGCTTATTTTCGGAAAAAGAATGATATTTAGTTACTTGGGCTGGCCCGTTTATAACTACATATATCTTTGACTCAAGTTTGTTTATAATGCATAATTCCTGTGAACAGCACCCATATCCTACTGCATATACTTTATTGGAACCGTTAAAGCGGGGCCAAAGCTGTGCACGGCTCTATCTTCGGAAGATCGCACCACAGAGTACGCAAGGGTTGGTTTTTACGCGCGCGGATAGCTAGGAACGCCAAGTCACAACTTTTGACACGCCAGCTAACGTGAACCCAATGCACCTTAAAAATTCAGCAGACAACGAAAATGCATGCATGGTTCATGCATGTTTCTCACGCCATGGCACATGTTTGAACCGGTCTATAACTTTTGGTGGTTTTTAATATCATGTACGAGTCAAAATATTCATGTAATGTACACATTGTTGATTAAAGTTATGGAAAACTTAAAAATTGGCTTACAAAATTACTGGATGTCTTTATCCTCATATCAATGTCCCTATCTGTTGGAGGTCCATGTTTTTTTTTGTAAATATATCTCTGTTCTTCATGGCCTAGACTATCATAGCAAATTGAAAAATTTAATATTTTGTGAAAATGTGCAGTGCCGCTTTAAGTAATCCCGTCACACCACCGTCGTCCCGCCACTGACCGGCAGCTGGGACTCGAAACGGCAAATAACTGTGAAAAAACTGACAGCTGTCATTAAACATCGACTGAAATATTTTGACTGACCTTTCCCGTTTTGATGCTTCAGGTAAAATCTTAGGGCCGATGGATGTTTAGCCGACAGTAGTCATATGGGCTATAATTGTAGGCCACATTACCGCTCATATTAAAATAATATGTCGGATTCAAATGAAAATTTTGGACTTAAGTATGTGGTGATGGACCTCCTATGAAAATATACATGTAGGCCTTTTAAAAGCAATTGCCACCCCCCTCCCGGTTGCAGAGAGAGAGAGCCCGCAGAGAGATTAGAAAGCGGCACCACAAAGTGGAAAAAAAAGTGGGTCTCACCCTAACCAAGATTTGGCGCCTATCCCGTTTTGGGTGAGTAAAAACTTTTAACTTATCGAAGCGAGTGAAAAACCAACAATTTTACAGATGTTTTCGTCTAAATCACAATATGAGACTACACAATGAGGTCAACCGACTAAACGACAGCTTTATGTGGCAACTATGTGTGGCTTTTCCTGTGAATTTAGAACGGGGAAAACAGACTAACATTAACAATCGCGGGTGTTAGTTTTTGACCATTTAGCAAAGAGTTCAATTACATCGAAATTTTATCCACCCAGAAGTTCGTGGTATACCATATAACCTTTGACCTTTATTATTAGTACTCAGGTGCACAATGCGCATATAAGAAAATGGACGGGTATGTACGGAGAGTAATTCCGCGAAAATATTACAGTAGAATTATCCTGATATGACCATTTAGACTCAAGAGGAGAAAGAAAACGTTGGAAGCAAAAATCGTGATGTCTTCAGAAAGTACAGAAAACGGACTTTGGTCGATATCAAAGTAAACATGACCTCACACCAGAGGAGGAAGCAGGAAGCAAGCCTACAGCGAATGTTTAGGAAGTTAGACGTGAATAGCGATGGTCGAAAATAGATGGGTGATTTGCAAGTTGGGCTTCAAAGATTAGAGTTCACACTGTACTGGCCATGCTCAGGTAGAATTTACTAAACAAGGCCAAGGACAAGTAATAAATCAACGTTGACACGAACATATATAGTATGTAGAATGTAATTCAAGGCCAAAGTAAAATTAATTTATGTTAGGCCTTGTTTTTTTTTTTTTTTTTTTTTTTTTTCTACAAACTAGGTTGAATGCATGAATGACATCCCCGGTGTAGTACTCCATGACTAGAGTAGAGTCTTTAATTGTGATGTTGTAGTTATGTTGACTATATGCAGTTAGTCATACTGGTTGTGCAGAAGAAGTTTTAGTGTAAGCAAAATCAAGGTGGTATGGTGCCCAAAAATAATGCTGAACCTGGATATATACACCACCTATACTAATTTGTCCATAGCCCTTACATTAAAAATAGCGGTTTGTTTACAAGTGAGCTAAGTTCTACAAGGTTTGGGTGGTAAAATTTATCAAAATTTTTGGAGCCCAAATCTTCAGTGTACTTCTTCTAGTCCTCCATGTTGTATCCAGGGGTGCAAAAATCGACGAGAAGCCACCCGATCGATTCTCGCAGTGAGTGGATTCTCGTAGCATCCAGATATGAGAATCAATTTCTCCAATGAATAATGTTATGTTGTTATTCAAGTAAATTTGAGTCTCGCAAACTCAACGACAAATTTGCACCCCTGGTATCGATAGACAACAAAAAGGTAAAATATCAAAATTTCTGGAGCTCCAATCTTCAGGTGTACTCCGTTTAGTCATCCTGTTGTATCCAGGGGGGCAATTCGACGAGAATCACCGAATCCGATTCTCGCAGTGAGTCTCGTAGCATCCATATGAGAATCAATTTCGCCGGCATTGAATCATGGATGTTGTCATTTCAGTAATGATTCTCGCAAACTCCACGCATTTGCACCCCTGGTATCGATAGACAACAATCGCTGTCAAATATCGGATAATTCAAACTGTTCGGTTCAGCCAAAATACGCGTGTGGTAATATTTACCACCGTTGGGATTACGCCACGTGTGGTCGTGTCACAGACTGCGAAAAATACCTAAATTGGGATTGCTTGATAGCCTAACTTTTCACGCTCGTACTTTCCACACCGCCATAGGCGGGTATTTGGTCCACATTTCAGGCGATGTTTTCCCGTTGCTTTAACCGCATCAAAATAGAATACGCCTATATGCGCGATTTCTCTCAATTGCACATCAATCGTTTGAACAAACGATCACATCGTAATCATTTAATAAAGATGGAGGCGAGACCAGTAGACTTGCAAAGTGGCTATTTCAAAATAAACTTCTTTTTAAGAAACTTAGTAATCCAGTTGGCAACACTTTAATCGCAATAGAAAGCCAAGATACCCAACAATGCAAAGGTGAGAAACTCCGCGTCTAAAAGGATTCATGGTACCCAAATGACGCAGTTTGTGGTTCGACAGTTGCTCTGCACACACGCTGGCTTAACGTCTTTCCGCCTGTTATTTACTTACTTTCGCGGCAGTGAAATGATAACGTCCAATGTGAAAAGATAGCCAATGGATTGGATTTTAGTTTCCGTTACTGTTCAAAGACGGAGGAGGTCCACTAATTTTGATGCACTATTCATTAGTTTCACGATTTCACATAAATGGTACGTCATTGGTATAAAGATGGTGGCTAAACCTAAATTCATATTTAACATCAGACTTTATAACAGTTAGATACAGAGTCAAATAATTTCCTGCAAAAAATCAACAATTTTTCATGATGAATATTGTTAAGCTCGATCGCAGAGGATCAGGAGCATTGGTAGGGAACTCTAAATATTTCATTATTAACCACTAAATCCACCCCCTAAAGCACACAAATATGTTACATGACCAGACGACGTCCTTATATTTTGAGAAGCTGAAGGTTATGATCTGTATTTAGATTTGCAAAAATATGTACTTTTAACGCAAACATGAAATTTGACAAAATGAAAATTCGGGGTGGGTGGGTAACTGGAAACTAATATCCAATTCCATTGGCCTAACACTGCCTGAAGTCATAGTTACTGGGACTAATCCGCCGGTGGTAGTCCAATCTTGTAACTTATGGCATGATCATCTTTTTAACATTGCGCTAATATTTGTGCCATAAGTTACAACTGTTTCTGTCGAGTTCCAAGCATGCATTTAAGGTTTGAGATGTTTTGAGATGTATATTTCCTGAATAAAAAGACAGATAATTTTCTTTTGACATACATAGCCTATCATCTCTAGAGTCTGTATAATAATTGTCTTACCAATTTGTAACCGTGCACAATTGTTCCCAAAAAGTTAATGTCAACAGGGACTGACTTTTAAGGAAGTGAGAGTGATTCTCCCCTACCACTTACAAAACATCGTCCATTGATCTATTCTGCAAATTTCAAACCTGATCTAAGCAGGCGCTTACCGTTTAAGGCAAAGTTCATCACGAAG
>JAMKCH010012259.1:0-51398 GCA_023653785.1 Ophioderma brevispina
CCATTGTTAACAGTTCGAGCGTATCGAACCAGGGGGTGTTTCACTAAACTCTGCGACTAGTCGTACGATCAGAAAACTGATCCAAGCCCACTAACTGTAAGTGGCCCTGTTTCACAAAGACCTCAAATGTCCTGCGATCATACTTAGGTTCCAACGAACTGTCGTAGACTGCGAACCCCTTGGGGGTTTTCGAGTTCTATGTTTGGGGACTGTTTTTTTTGGGTAATTTTGCATATTAATTGAAGGTTTGGTAAATATCCCACTTGATTTACCGTTCTTCAATGAAATTTCATCATTTACTCAATATGTGTTTATTTTTCCCGCCTGTACCATTTTTGATGCTACGCCGTTTTTGTTATTTCTCAAAATGCTTCCGAAATAAAAGAAAAATAAAATCAAAGTAAAAAGGTTGTGTAAAAGTTGCATTAAAGTAAAACTCTTATAATCGGGTCTTGTCATCTGTTCATTAATTTTCTTTATGTGACACAGATATATGCATAAAACGCTCCAAATAGCATGATTTTAAAGTAAATAATAATCGCATTTGTTTCTTGCTGATTACAGATAGCAGATAGTACATTTTACTCTCAGGATTTTTAAAGAATAAACTTTATTCTTTAAAACAAGGATTTTCACCTGGAAATGTTTGTGTATAATGTTTTATTGTGTAGCAGTTACAATTAATTTTTTATCACAGATATTGTTGTGATATATTTTATTTTGTACGTTAAATGGATGCTAAGTACGGACGTACTTCCCCTGCAATAAAACGGGAAATGGTTCGCGATACTTAAGTACACTAAATGTACAAAAAGTAAGAAAATAAGTTAAGCAGACACTAAAGTCAGAAGAGGGCAATATCTTTCAAGGCATAAAAGAACATAGTATTAAAAAAGATTTTCAATTTATAAGTTTTTTTTTTTTTTTTTTAATTTTATTATTTTTTTCTCCCTACTTTCGGATGGTTCATGTATACATTAATAGGGTAAAGTGGGGTAATCTGGACCCCGTAAGCAAAGATCGTACTTTCCAAGAATTTTTCTTTTATTCTTTAATGACTTTTCATTGTTAATTTGAAGCTTTGTTCATGGGTAGTACAGATTAAAAGATATAGGCTTCCAATATGGCACGGCTCCACGTATCAAATGATGGCGGGTTTCATGCGCTGTAGCGGGTTAACCCGCTATAGGTCGAGTTTACAGCGCTACCTATCCAGTTTGAACTCATGTGCCGAGTTTCATAAGCTGTCCCAGAATGAAAATCTGCTGATTTTTAAAAAAAACTGGACATGATTTGTTTCAACATGTGCAAACTGACCATGATTTTACTCAACATGAGCCAACTGGACCAGATTTTTTTTTCTCACTATGCAAACGGGACATGATTTTTTTCTCAACATGAGAAACTCGACATGATTTTTTTCTCAACAGGAGCAAACTCGACATGATTGTTTTTACACAATACACCAAAAAAATCATGTCGAGTTTTCCTATGTTGAGAAGAAAAAAATCATTGTCGATATTTTTAAATCTGGACATGATTTATGTCAAACTCACCATAATAGAGAGCAAAACTTCGAGGGATAGAGGGCAAACTGGACACTATTAGGCGATGTTGTAAATCGACATATAACGCGAACTGCACACTCGACCATATGGCGAGAAAAAACTCGATACACAGCGGTTGAAAATACGACATGCGCGGGAAAACTAGCCCTGATTTGGATACGCGGAGCGTGACCATATTCCAAAACTATGTTTGCCAAAAAGGTCCATATTACAACATGCGTGGGCTATGACCAACCCGTTTTTATTTGTATCGAGGCGGGGTAATATGGCACCTCACATGGTCCACATTGTCCCGTCCCATAAGTTTCTACATGGGAATTTAGGGTGTCCATATGACCCCAGACCACACAACAAAGAATCCAGTCGTTTTTTTTTTTTGAATTAGATGACGCTAGGAATGTGATACAATGTACTGAACAGGGCTAATGTAATTTCAGTACCATATGTTAAGCCATGGTCAACCTCCAGGCCTTCATTTATGAAAATAAGAGGAGCTCGTTTATAGCTCTCCTGGATCATTTAGGAGCTCACAACAAAGGGGGGCTCAATTAATTAATTGTCATAACCAAAAATCAGCAGGCCGTTTCAAGTAAATAAGGAGCCGACAATTTTGGAGCTCCGAAAGACCTGCTCAGGAGAGCTGTAGGAGCTCCGGCGCCTGTAGTCTCCTCAGAAATGAAGTCTGAACCTCCCGACCGAGGCTGAAGAGAAAGCGATTTCAAAAGCCACTGACATAAGAAAACGCGTTAAAAATGTTTTAACTTTTAATATTCTGGACTTTCCAGACACTACCTCCGTAAATAATGAATTACAGTTGTTGAATGATGTACTTTCAAGTAGCAAGAAGGCGGCACACTCCTACCATCCCTAGATGAAAGTTATAAGGGGTCCATATTACCCCACCTTACCCTGATCTTGATTTAACCGCTGTATGCTAAATGTCTCTGAAGGTATTTTAATTAACTCTACATATTATTGACTGCAAAGGATAGACCTGCAAGAATGTAGTGATATATAAATAGCTTTGCTTGAAAGTTTAGACTTTCATACTTTTTCTTGACGTAAAAAATAGTTCTGACTGACAGTTCTTAAATGCGGGGCTGTGCAGATGGCGGTGCTCGGCACATTTTTCTTGAAAAACTGTATTTCAAGCAGGGCCGTGACGCAGAGATTATTTTTTTTTTTGGGGCGGGGGGGGGTGCGGGACTCGAAAAAGTGGACCTTTTTTGAACCTAACCCCCTAAAATGATCCTTTTGAACATTTTATCACCAAAAGTGACTTTATTGTCAATTTTTTTTTTCTAAATTGTGGACTTTTATCAAAAAATTCAAGCAGACCCTTTTCCCCCTTTTGTGGAAAGTTGGGGGGCGACCGCCACAACCCCCCCCCCCCGCGTACGCCTCTTGTTAAGAGATATATCTCATGATGCAGTTCATATGTACATAGGTATAGCTTAGTTTTAAAGTTATGGAGCCTTTAAAGTTTATACTTCACATAAAAAAACGTTTTATGTAATTTCTTAAAAAATCTTTGTGTTGCCAAATAGCCTTTCACCGCATCTCACAGTGCTATGTACAGGACCTAGAGCGAAACTTTGGGCCGTAGGTTTTTGTGCTAAAATTGATTGTATTGCTGTTGCATTTCTATAGGGACCAGACTGTCAGAAATGATAGGCTTGCAAATTTTACAGACATGCTCCACGGTTCTTTCAAGGGTGTGGCTGGTGTGTTGTGTGGGGGGGGGGTGGGGTGTTGTTACTACAGCTAGGGAATAATTTGAAATCGAGTCAATATTGTATTTGTAATGTACATTCACATTGCCTAGGTTTTTCCAACCTTACATTTTTCGGGGTTTCAAATTCAAATAACATCATGTGTTCCTTGGACTTGCAAATGCCCAAAAGAGACAGGGTGTTGACTTTTTGCCAGGTTCCAACCTTTAGTTTAAGCGCTATAGCCTCATAATGGTTCAATGTCACTCTGGGGTAAAATTTACCCAAAGCTTCAGATTTGGATGGAAACTAGGACAGTTGTTTGTTTGTCTCAATGATCCAAAATGTATTATTTGTATACAGTGTGTGGACAATTGGTTGGGGGGGCTTTTTGTTTTAAAAAATTACTAGACAAAAATGTAGCATGGGTGTTGTACGTTGTCTATGGGGGTCACCAAAACTTTAACTGGATGTACAATGGTGATATCCACCAAATCAGTTAAAAAGGGATTTTTTCTGTTTCAGTATGACAAGAAGAATTAGACCGTCAGCCCAGAAAGGTTTGGTTAACCAAGGGTAGGGGGAAGAGTAGAAAAAAATTTCATTTGTACCCACATGTTAGGTACATATGTGTGGAGGGTTCATCGTCGGTGCGCTAAAAATGCCAAAAGCGTTCATAAAAAGCTTCTAGGTAATCGTTCTCTCATCCTTCAGGTCATTTTATGCCGGAAAAAAAAAATGTGACGTAGCACCTTCACCGGGAGTTAGGGTATCCGTACAAGTCGAAGGGTAAGGGTGGTTGCCCCCCCGAAGGATATTTTATGGTGCATTGGAAAAAATCATTAGCCACAGTATGGCTCTAAAAGTCGATGTTTAATGTAAAAACTGAGCCAATTGCCATCATTGAGAGATGAAAACCGCATGAAAAATCTGATTTTACTCACTCTTAAATGCAAAGAGTGAATTTCACTCTTTAGAGTTGACTACAGGGCCCACCTCTGAAAAGAGTGAAAAATTTAACACCTTTCAAAAAAACTTTTGGTATAAAATTTATCTTTATGACAAAATGAGATCTTATATTCATTGTTTAATTATTAAAGAGTAAGTAAATTGAGCCAAAAAATTATTCTTTTGAAAGGTGTTAATTCACTCTTTTCAGAGTGGGCCCTGTAGTCACTCTAAAAGAGTGAAATTCACTCTTTTGCATTTAGGGAGTAACGGTTTTTAGTGCAAAAATCGGATTTAGCCTATTTTGTGTGAAAAATGACAATTTTGCCGACACCGCGGACTGGATGACGTCATTGTGACGCCCCCATTAATAGGTAGTGTTGGTACTTTATTTTGGTATCAATGGAAAGAAGAGGACCATGGGCATCCACTGGTTATCAAAATTATAAATCGGGTTCTTTATAACGAATTCCAAAGGGGCGTTGGAATGGAAACCGGTGCCGTTTGTGTGTTACAAAAAAGGCTTGGTTAAAGATGAGTTAAGATGCCATATTTTTGCCATATTTGGGTCAATTTTGACCACTTTTGCCCTTATTTGGGTTCAAAAATAACCCCAGTTCCAACATTCAAATTCTTCTTGGAATCTACAGCTATATATTGGGGACAAATCAAATTTACTATTACTTGAAATACGAGTATTGAATCACCATCTATGATTTTTACCTAGTTTGGGTCAATTTTGACCCCTTTTTTGTACCTTTCTGGGGTTCAAAATACGTCGAGATTCAACCATTCAAATTCTTCTTGAATCTACCAGTATATAGTGGGGGAGGGGAATTAAATAGTATTAAATTTCAAATATGAAGTTGGAATAAATAATCACCCCATTCTATGATTTTTTACCTAATTGGTTTTTTTAGGTTGCCAATTTTTGAATTTTGGACCCATAAAAAGAATTGCCACCACTCTGATTTCTGACATCCACCAAGGTGATGATCCACACATATGTCCCTAACACTGGTACCATTGGCATTTTTCTACTCGCCCACCTACCCTAACTCGAAAAACTAGAGGCCCTTTTTCAAAGTGGTGACGTTACTATCATTTGCGCACCACTTTCAAAACATCGGAGCATTTACCACCAGGGTGACCTTGAAACCATTTATGGGGGAGCTACCGCTTTTAAACTAAAGTTTGGAACCTAGTTAAATATACTTTGCTAATCCTGATTTGAGAGAAGACGAACGCCGTAGTAGCTGTTAGTGGCATTAAAAACAAATTGACTCGAATTTTAAAATTTTCCCTGTACAAACATTTCCCCCCTTTGGAATGAGGAAGCAGTCGATAAATTTGAACCATTATTTTCTGACAGTACTAGCCGCTATGAAACCCAAACAGCCAACAAATTAAACTTTAGCAGAAAATTCTAAGGGACATACACATCAGACCCCAGGCGTTTTTCACCAATTGGCAAGAACACTCATTTCTTTACTTGGCTCTGTATAGGCTCAGGTCAAGAAAAGCAAAGAAATACGAGAATTTCTTATTTATGAAATTCCGGTGTTAAGAAGTAACCATGTCCGGCGTACTCATAGTCCGGGAAACAATGGTGAACAAATAGGGAATCGATAGTGACTCTTACGGCAACATTAGTTTCACGCTTTATTCCGTATCGTCTATGGAGCCCGGCTATGGCTCCCACCGGACTCATGGCTTTCACCCGGATCCTGGAAATTAATACAAAAAATATATTTTCCCAGTTAATAGAACTTTTTTCATCATAAATTTCAGTCTCGTTAAAGCAATATTAGCACATTCTTTTTTTTGAAGAAGCGTCCAATTGTTTCAAATATTTGAGGATTTTACCACGGTAATTTGAGATCTTCAACACACATGCGTGACAGATGTTTGTATGGCTGTGAAAACTTGGCTGGGACAAACAACACTTTGGAGAGTAAGGTCAATTCTTTCGCAAAATGTTGCTACAGAATCATTCTGAACGTCAAGCGCATATTATCGTGTCCCAAACGCCAAATCTATGCTGCCTGTAGCGGGGGATGCCTGCCGAAAAAGACGAGAAACGCGGCATGGCGGCACAATTTTCCAGAAAGCGACCGGAGAGCGCAGAAGCTAATCTGCTACGCGGGCAAGGTGGTGGCTAAGAAACACCGCTGCAAGTAGAGCTAGAGATTACTACAATGACAACCCATAAGTTTAGTTTACATACATTTATTACTTACCATCACCTTAAAGGAAAATCACAAGACATGGTTCAATTGTCACCTTTCCGCAGATACCAACTCACTGAAAATCACCTTCGACACCAGCTTTTGATTTCGACCCTTTTTCTTATACCAAATGCTTACTATACTCAATGTAATATTATGATCGACCACACACAACATATGACCTCAATATCAAAATGGCTCACTATACTTCACATTGCACCAATATTCACCTAAAAAGTCGAGCAATTATGATAAACCTGATTTTTCCTTTTTCTAATTACAATTACCACATCTTTTACATTGTACTTAAGAGTGTCTAAAAAATTACATACGGTTTACACATGCAATGTTACTTTTTCTTATGCACTCCAACATAGGGAAATTGCCACAATTTGAACTTCCACGTACCCTAACTTCCGCATTATGCAGCAGTCCTATTCCTAATTCACCCATCACCAAAAAACAACTCAATTTCGACAAAAACTTACACTTCTGAATACCAACACTAGGATAGGTACAACCTGGCCATTTCAACCAATTGCAGAAAATTAAAGTCACAATAGCAATGCTCCCTACCGACATGTACTACATCACAAAAACGTGTAATTCTGTTTTTTTTATAACCAACACTTGTTAGTGTTCAACCAGGCATTCAGCAGCAATTACCAAAAAAATTTAAATTATAATGCAACACTCTTCCACATTACCAATAAGCAAAAACATAGCGTGCTCCTCACTTCAAAAAGATCACTCACACACACACACCCTCCTTTTCTGTAAATCAGTGTACATTGCAACTCAGCTCAACATCACAAACTCGCCTATTTTCAACCTCTCTAAATGATCATACTCCAAACTGCAACTCACACAGTGATGCAACAGTGCTCGGACCCATAATTGTGTTGTTACTAACCCCGCAACGCAATACGCTACCCTCACTACAATCTGGCACAGTCTTTGAACCGTCATCACAGCGTCTCAAAAATCAATTACTAAATGTGACATTCCGCCACGGTCTGGCAGTAATCTCCATTTACACATCGTCGGACCGTATACATTAACCCCCTTACTACCCCAAGCTTAATATAAACTACATTAACACAGCAATATTCAAACCGCTTTCAAACAGCACTATAACTCTATTTCGCGCGACATTGGCCACCAAACCACAAGGTCAAAGGCACTCTGCATAAAAAATTAAATACAATGATTACAATAAATGGAAATTTCATTTTAACTCTGATATACTGTTACCACATGTTCTTTCAGAAGCTAACAAAATTCAAAAAATAAATTTATATTTCCACTCTCATACACAACACGTACACCTCACACTTGAATCACAATGCAGCATTCCCTAACACTAACCCAAATCTTAATCTTTAAGCTGAAAACCAAAAGTCTAATATCACATCCAAAAAAATTCATATGCCTCAACCACCTCCACAATCAATCCCAATATTCAGCCCACTGTAACTCGTGGGTCATCTTAAACTCGCCCAATAATACTCATTCTCCAAGTAACGACTCTAACGGAGCCTACCCACATCATGACAACAACCCTGTATCACCAGACAAATCCTCAACAATCACACACACACATTACTGCAACTCACACACCTACACCAACACCACCTATCAACACATTCAACCCAACATCTTAACACACATTTTGGCCGGCCGACCATAGCAGAATGTTGTTAAATGTTGTTACATAGCATGCACCACAAATGTTTACAAACAACCAATACCTCATTCAGTGCAATTAAACGCATCACTTTAAATTTGGATAGACTAAAACCGGAACTCATCAACACCTTTGAACCACAATTTACACATTAATAAACAATCATGCGCGCAAATTTTAAAGGTATGAGTTGTTGTTAGCAACACAAACTAGACATGGTTACAAAGCATGGTGATGGTTTACATTTTGCAAATCAAGTTTGTGCGCCTGCTGTGTTTACTTTTTAATTTTAACCCCAATTTAATTACATCAGGAAATATCACAAGAATCAACACCCCCATTTGATCTAAATCCTTAATCTCCCCCCGATTCTGATTATCTCACAAAAACTTCAAAATCTCAACCCAATTTACAAATTATAAAGGAAAAACTTAGAGTTTCTCACAAAAACTCCAACCTCACACAAAACCCATCCTTCCAATTGTACCCCCAACAGCAAGAACACGTTTTATTATTTACTCACAATCATTGTTCACAATCACAAAGTGATTACAAAATACATTAATGTCAGTCTTGTCTCAGTTATACGGTGTTGTCTGTGTCTTTCAGGCTGTCTTGGTCGTTATCGTCCGTCGAACTGATGGATCGACTATAATTAGACCTTTAAATCACAATTTTAATCATAACTTAAAAACCCGAGCTGGCCAGCTATTTACCGAATAAAAGCCGATTTTGTTGCACAATCAGCGGTGAGTCCGTATTATTGCGTTCCAATCAGGGACATAAAGCGGAGAAATATGGCCACTATTGCAAGGAGGCTGGGGTTTGTTCATCGTAGGTGCAATTCTGTCAGTTCTAATCCCTCTCCATTTGTTTTAAGGGCACAGCGTATGAACAAAATCAATGCATAAGATGTGTTCTGGTTGATTACTGCTGTTGACACTTCACGCTAATAAATAAAGCACACAGCGTTAAATCCGCGTTAACTCATGGGGGTAGGTAAATGTTCCACATTCACAACAGGCTTGGCTTCGTCAGTTTTACTTCTTTACGGTGCCAAATCATCTCCTTATGTGATGTTATTCATTTCGAAAGTCCATTAGTGTGCTGGGTTTATGAAGTCGTCCGCCCCAAAAGTCGGTCCATATCTACAGTTTGTCTAGTTCGCTATCATGTCTGAAGTTCGTCTCCCCATCTCTACAGTTTATGTTTGTCGCCAGGTCTGAAGTCGTTGCCAATCACCCAAATTTTCCGAGCGCGTACCAAATTCTAGTCAGCCGACAAGGCCCCAACCACTTCACATGCGCAAAGTCGGGAAATTCCCAGGTGACGAAAATGTTTGCGTCTTCCAGAGTAGGGCATGTTTGTGACCGTCCACCACCTGTCGGCTCCTTTTATGAATACGCGTACAAATGCCAAAAACTCTCCTAAGAGGTAAACCGACTAGGGAAAATCCCGTTACACAGACCACCCCAGAATTGCCGTCCCGGCGAATCAATGCCGAAAACAAAAATCCAAAACGGTATTTTCCTACCTGATGAAACAAGTTAAATTATCACACCAAAAAATCTTAAAAATCGTACATACATTATCCAGTTTTAGGAAAGGTGCACACTGCAGAACCCTTCGCTCCCAAAATAAAAGCATCCCACTTCTGACACCAATGTAGCGGGGAGTGGCCTCCGAAAAAGAGAGAAGACGCGAATGCGCGGCACAATTTTTCAGAAAGGGAAAGCGACCGGAGAGCGCAGAAGCTAATCTGCAACACGTGGGTAAGTTGAGGGGCTTAAGGAAAACCCATACCGCTGCAACGTAGAGCTAGAGATACCTTTACAATGCCACACCATAATTTAGCTTTACATACATATTATCACATCACCTAAAGAAAACCTCACAAGGACATGGTTCAATTGTCACCTTTCCGCAGATACAATGCACTGAAAATCACCTACGACACCAGCTTTTGATTTTCGGCCTTTCTTATTACAAAGGACTTACTATACTCATGTAAATATTATTGATCGACACACACAACTATGAAATCAATATCAAAATGGCTCACTATACTTCACACTTGCACCAATATTAACATAAAAGTCGATTTGCACTTTCATGATCAACCGGATTTTCCTTGTTTCTAACACAAATTCCACATCCTCACAGTACTAAGAGTGTCTAAAAATTACAGAGTTGTTTTTTAAACATTGCAATGTTCTTTTTCTTATGCACCCAACATGGGGAAAATTGCACCACAATTTAACATGCCACTGTACCATAATTTTCCGCAAATGCAGCATTCCTATTTAAATTTCACCTGAAACAAAACAAATACCATTTCGACAAAACTTTACCATTTGAATACCAACACTAGATAGTGTAAACCTGGGCATTAACAATTGCAGAAAATTAAATTCACAATAGCAATTCTCCCTACCGACATGTACTACATCACAAAAACGTGTAATTCTGTATACCAAACACTTTTGTTAGGTTCAACCAGGGCATTCAGCAGCAATTGACAAAAATGAAAATTTATAATGCAAACTCTTTCCCCACATTACCATAAGGCAAAACATTAGCGTTTCTTCCTCCCAATCAAAAAGATCCACTTCACACACACCCACCCTCTTATTCTGTAACTCACTGTTTACATTGCAAAATCAGCTCAACATCACCAACTAGCCTAATTTCACACCTCTAATAAATGATAATACTCAAAACCTGCCAACTCACACAGTGATGCACAGTGCTCTGCCAATCATGTGTTGTTTACTAACCCGCATACGCAATACGCTACCCTCCCTACAATTGGCCCAGCTCTTTTAACCTGGCATCCCCAGACTGTATCAAAATCAACTTACTAAAACTGACATTCCGCCACGTCTGGCATGTTCATCTCCATTTACATCCGTCCGGAACCTATAAATAACCCCCTTCATTACTTCAAGCTTAATATAAACTAATTTAACACAGGCATATTCAAAACCGGTTCAAACAGCACTAAACTCTGGTTCGCGCGGACATGCCACAACACACAAGGCAATTGCCACTCTGCCTAAATAAAGAAAATGATTACAATATTAAATGGAAAATTTCATTTTCAACTCTGCAATATACGGTACCACATTTCTTTCAGAAGCAACAAAAATTTCATGAAATAAATTTATATTTTTCCACTCTCATACAAAACACGGTCACCCTCACACTTTGATCACAATGGCAGCCTCTTCCCTAACATAACCCAAAAACTCGTTAGATCTTTTAAGCTGATGAAACCAAAAGTTCTCATTATCACCATCCCCCAACAATCAACGACTTCAACCCACCTCACATCAATCCCAATATTTACAGCCTACTGTAAACTCGCTGTATCTTAAATCGCCCACTAATACTCATCTCAGTAAAGACTCTAACGACTGGCTACCCAAATCATGACCAAAACCCTTATCATCAGCAATCCTCAACAATCACACACATTACTGCAACTCACAACACACTATCAAACACACTCAAACCAACATCTTAACACATTTGGCCGACCAGAGCAGAAGTTGTAATGTTGTTAATAGCAATGCACAAATGTTACAAACAACAAATCCTCATTCAGTGCAATTCAAACGCATCACTTTTAAATTTGGAAATGAATAGACTAAAAAACTGATCATCACACTTTGACCACAATTTACACTTAATAAACAACTGCGGCAAATTAAAGGTATGAGTTGGGTTAGAACAAAACTCGACATGATACAAAGCAATTGGTGATGGTTTACTTTTGCAAGTCAAGTTTTTGTGCTGCCTGCTGGGTGTTTACTGATTTAAACCCCAATGGTAATTACCTCAGAACTATAAAGAATCACACAAATTGAATCCTAACTCCTTTAATCTCCCCCCAATCTGATTATCTCCAACTCAAAAATCTAACCCAATTTTACAAATTTATAAAGGAAAATTTTTTTTAAAATTCCCACAAAAAAACAAACCTCACCAAACCCATCCTCCAATTGGTACCCCCAACAGCAAGACACACGTGTTATTATTTATCACACAATCATGTTCACAATCAAAAGTGATTCCAAATACATAAGGGTCAGTCGTTGTCCTCAGTATACGGTGCTTGTCTGGTGTCTTCAGGCGTTGTGTCGTTACTGTCGTCGAACTTAGATCGCTAAAACTTTGAGTACCTTTTAAAATCACCTTTTAATCATAAAATCTTAAAACCCGAGGCGAGCTGGCCAGCTATTTACCAGAATAAAATCCGATCTTGTGCACAATTAGCGGTTAGTCCGTTTTGCGTCCATCCAGGGACATAAGCGAGAATATGGCAATATTGCAATGATGCTGGGTTCCCTGTCATCGTAGGTGCAAATTCTGTCAGTTCTAATCACTCTCCATTTGTTGGGCACCGCGATGACAAAATCAATGGCATACGACGTGGTTGGTTTGATACTTGCGTTGACACTTCACGCACTATATAATAAGAAGCAAAACAGCGTTAACTCATGGGGTAAAATGTCAACATTCACAACAGCTTGCTTCGTCAGTTTTACTCTTTCGTCTGCCAAACCATCTCTTATGTGATGTTATCATTTCGAAGTCCATTATTGTCTGTTATGAGTCGTCCGCCACCAAAAGTTGAAGTCCATCTCTACAAGTTTGTTAGTCGCTATAGTCTGAAGTCCGTATGCCCCAATCTCCAGTCTATGGTTAGCTCGCATGTCTGAAGTCTGTTGCCCATCACCCCAACTTTTTCCGAGGCGCGTTAAACCCAAAATTTAGTCAGCCGTACCAAGGCAACCAATCACAAGCGCGAAGTCGGGAAATTCCCAGGTGTCGAATTATTTGCGTCTTCAGAGTAGGACATGTTTGTTGGGCCCGTCCAACCACCGTCGGCTATTTTATGAATCACGCGTACAAATGCCACGAAAAATCATAAGAGGTAAACAGAATAGGGAAATCCCGTACACTGCTACAGGTACGGAGCTTCTGATAAAACCGAGAAGGAATGAGACCGCTTACTTTTCTTGGTCATAATCTAAGGATGCCAGAGGGAGAACCTAGTAGGTTATATGCTTTCTAACACACCACCCACATGGCAAGAGGAAGCCATGCCGACAGAGAACATTGTATCTCTCCTACATCCAACAAGCTCGTGGGGGATATAAACAAACAACATGTTGCAACCAAAGGCTATCTCCAATTGGCCCAAAACCGAAGTGACTGGAGGAAACTGGCGATCGCCTGCGCCCGCAGTCGACTGAGGATGATGATGACACGGTTTGATTGGTAACTGGCTAGTAAACAACCTGTGATGGTTTAAGCTCGAAAATGTCTGTGTCTCACAAACGAAGGAATTTGGTTAAGTAGAAATACTTATTCGGATCCCGTAATCTTCACGTCTGCTGGAAACGACCTTTCAATGTGAAATAGCCGAGAAAAAGCGCCATGTACGTGTCTACTACGCTCATCCATTAGTTGTTTTATTGGCTTCAGCAAAATCAAGTTAGAGGTTATTTTTCAAAGGTGGCACCTTTTGCATCATGGACGGACATAAACCAAGCCTAAGCGATTTTATTACAAAATCGCTATTTATGCCTAAATAGCATTGTTTCATTTCTCGTTCGCAGGTATAGGTTCCGAGACACTTACCAACGTAACTGTGCAAAAGAATGATCAAATTTTGAATTGGGGGGCGCTCTTCAAAAATGTGCCATTATTGCTTAAGTGATGTAATTCGTCCATTAAATTTGGAAGTATGCCTATCTTTCTCGTTTTCAGACAGATTTAGCCAAAATGATGGATAAGTAAATGGCTTAAAACCCTAAAATAAAATTGGACAAACTTCAGACCTTTAAGGAAAAACTTATTGAAACACTAACTTAGGAAAAACTTATTGAAACACATACTGGATATTAATTTTACTAAAAACTGGATATAATTGTACAGAAAAAAAATACGGGAAGTTATTTGTAATTCTATATACATTATTACGGGAAATCATGTAATTTCACATTTTACGGTTTTTCTATTAAAAGAGGATTTTTCTGACAGAATGTTTAGTTAAATTTGCCAGAAGCCACAGGTTAAAAATTTCTCTAAAAACGGCAGAACGCTTGAAAGCTGGGCCTGTCACCCATTTTCACTTTTTCATTGACTTAATCCGTTAATTACAGGGGGGGGGGGGGGGGGGGGAACCAACTTTAGGAACTGAGCACAGTATCCGGTTTTTTTTTTCACAGAATAATCCCTCCTTATTTTTTTCTTCTGAGAATAGATCTCCATTCCTCTGATTTACCTCCCATTCGTCCATTTGGACCATGTTAAATAAATTTTCCCTTCTTTTACATCGCTGCTATCCATTATTATTACAGTTCCCTGTCTTTCTCCCAACCCTCTATCATGATTTCCCTATCTTTTCCTCCGTTCACTACTTTTGAAATGCCCGTAATTAAAACACAAAAAGGGACAGTCCCATGCAGCCAACTTTTCCGGTAAAACAGTAAAATAACGGTCAATTGCCCTTGAATTGATAGAAAATCCGTAAAAATAACGGTCGTTGTTACTGTTAATAACTGTTAATAACTCATTACGGGGTCAGTAAGAGTACGTTATTTTTTACAGTTATTCTACGGGATTACACGCCATATAGCCGTAAAACAATTTGCTGCTGGAAAAGTCAGTGTTTGTTTTAAAATCACAGGGCTTTTCCGCCGGCAGCAAATTTCATGGTGAAATTCCAGTGACAATGAATCAATTGGTCGTAAATTTGGAATTTAATTGCTTTTGCCGTAAAATCAATTGTTTTTTTGTAGATTTCTTCTCGCCATCACGACTATTTACCCATTACGGGGGGTACGGTTCATTTTGCAGGACGGTCGCAACTAGCATTGGCGGCGCCATGGGGTAGCATGGGGCATTCCCCAAAATTTTCCTGCCGTTGCCCCCAGGTCGCAAAGGCAAAAATGACATTTTTTGGCAAAACATCAGCGATTGGGGTCAAAATCATCAATTTTGCAGCAAAAATAAGTTAATTTTCTTGGTCAAATTCTAAGGATGCCAGAGGAGAACTAGTAGTTATATGCTTTCTACCACACCACCACATGGCAAGAGGAAGCCAGGCCGACAGAGAAACATCGTATCTCTCCTACATCAAAAGCTCTTGGGGGATATAAAACAAATGTTGCAACCAAAGGCTATCTCCAAACTTGCCAAAACAGAAAGTGATGGAGGAGGAAACTTGCGATCGACTGCCTCGCAGTCGACTGATGATGATGATGGACACGTTTGCATTGGTAACGGCTAGTAAACCATACTGTGAATGGTTTTAAGCTCGAAAATGTATGGTCTCACAACCGACGGAATTTTGTAATTGAATCTTATTCTAGGGATCCGATAATAATTTCAATCGTCTGCTGGAAACGGCTTCCAATGTGAAATAGCCGGGAGGAAATTAGCGCCATGTAGTTGGTCTACGCTCATCCATTAGTTGTTTACTATTGGTTCAGCAAAAGTCAAGGTAGAGGTATTTTCTCAAGGTGGCACTATTACATCAATGGATCGGACCTAAAAAACATAGCATAAGCGATTTTATTACAAAATCGCTTATATGCTAACTCGAATTTTTTTTTTATCATTCTCGTTCGCGGTATAGTTTCCTGACAATCACCAACGTAATGGCAAAAAATATCAAATTTTGAATTGGGGCGCTCTCAAAAATGTGCCATTATTGCTTTAAGTTGTGAATTCGCCATTAAATTTGTAAGTATGCCTATCTTTCTCGTTATTCAGCCAGATTAGCCAAAATGATGATAAGTAAATGATTAAAAAACCCTAACTAAAATTGGACAAACTTTCAGACCTTTAAGGGAATAAAACTTATGACAAAATAATAGGAAAAACTTATTGAAACCAATGACTGGATATAATTTTACTAAAAACTGGATAGCTTGACAGAAAAAAAGACGGGAAGTATTGTAAATATATATATACATTAATTACGGGAAATTCCTTGTCATTTCACATTTTACGGTTTTTCTATTAAAAGACGGGATTTTTCTGACAGCATGGGTTTCGTATAAATTGCCAAGAAGCCACACTTGTTAAAAAATTTCTCTAAAAAACGGCAGAACGCTGAAAGCTGGACTGTCACCAATTTTCATTTTTATATAGACTTAATCCGTTAATTTACGACAAACTTTAGACTGAGCACAAAGTATTCCGGTTTTGTTTTTTTTTCCGACATAATCCCTTATTTTTTTCTGTTCTGAGACATAGCTCTCCATTCCTCCTGATTTACCTCCCCATTCGTCATTTGACCATGTTAAATAAAATTTCCCTTCTTTTCACATCATGTGTGCTCTCCAATCTTTTCATTTCCCTTTCTTGTCAAACCGATCCTATCTTATTCCCTATCTTTTCCTCTGTTCACTCTTGAAAATTGCCCCCGTAATTAAAAAAACAAAAAACGGGACATTCCCAGGCAGCAATTTCCGGTAAAATCCAGTAAAAACGGTCAATTGCCAGTGAATTGATTTAGTAGAGGAAATCCTAAAAATAACGGTCGTTGTTACTGTTAATAAATGTTAAAACGTATACGGGGTCCAGTAACAGGACGGTTATTGTTTACAGTTATTCTAACGGGATATTATTAACGCCATATCGCCGGAAAATTTGCTGCTGGATGTGGGAAAAGTCAGTTTGTTTTAAATCACAGGGCTTTTCCGAGGCAGCAAATTTCATGGTTGAAATGAAAATTCCAGTGAAATAGAAATCGATTGGTGTTAAATTGAGCATTAATTGATTTGCCAGTAAAATCAATGTTTTTTTTGTAGATTTCTTCTCGCAATCACGACTATTTTTACCCATTACGGTGACGGTTAATTTTTCAGTGTTACGGTCCGCAACCTAGGCATTGGCGGCGGCCCAGGGGGAGCCATGGGGCATTCCCCAAAATTCTTTCCTGCCCGGGCCCCACGTCGAAAGAAAAATGACATTTTTTTTGGCAACCATCAGCGATTTGGGGTCAAAATCATCAATTTTGAGCAAAAATCAGTAATTTGGGACCAAATAGGGTAAAATCTACAAATTTTTTTTAATATTTCGCCCCCCCCCCAAAAAAAAATCACTTTGCCTCACCGTTGCTCCCCAGGAAAAATGAAGTCTGGCGCCGCCAGTGCTATCGAGCACTTGCAAAAATTGCCTAACTTTAGGGTAAAAATTGTGCATTAATGATATATTTTGACAATTTCAGATCATTTTGGAAAATGTGTACATGACATTGCTGAAAGAAAGGTGATGGATGACATAGGCTATCAATTGGTAGAATAAAACGTTTAAACGAATACATGAATGGTCCAGTTCTGGGCGAAACTTGGAAGCAAAAATTATTACTACTTCCCAATATGCAAAGTATTCTAATTTTTTACTACTGTACTGGGCGGCGAACTTATATGATGGCTGGACGGTTAAGGAGGAATGGGAGTACCAGCCGAAATTCATGACGGCGCTGTTCAAGTGCATTAATCTCAAAAGTCAATATAAAATGTATCAAAAGCCATTTTAACTTAAATTTTCACATTATCCAAAACAAAATATCGGAAAATATGTCTTCAAGGGGGTGCAATGAGAGCATGGAATCCGGTATTTTACGTGCATTTCAATGGGCAGTGGTGTGCGCCAGTTATGTAAAGTTGTATGCAGAGCTCATCACCCGCTAATCCTCGTACGATGAATCGCAGTCACGTACAGTTAGGAAAACCGAGTTACGTACGTAGTGATGCGATCAGTTACGAGTGAACTGTACGTACGTGTGTCGTACGAAACAGTACGTAAGAACTCTTAGGAAAACACCCACCGGTTGTGCGGCTGCAATGACTTGGCCCGCACGATGGCGGCTGTGAGCCAATCTCTTAACTTTTTTAGGAGCGAGGTATCCTGCGAAATCAGTCAATTTTACTAAATTTTGGCTTCAATCATGACCTAACGTGAATTAATTGTTCTTGGACCGGCCACATTGACACGTTAGGGTTTTTGGCCAGGTCATCATCATTTTCAAAGTAAAAATTAAAATTAAATGTCCAATTAGATCCTATTCAGTTAAAAAAATACCCGTTTTTGAGAAAAAAATGTCCAAATTTGTTTCAAGTTTTTGTGATATTGAAAGAGAAAATAAACATTTTAGTTAACTCAGTGTATTTGACCGATATCAAGAATTCATTAAACATTGAAATTGGAGCAAAATTTCTACCTAGAGTCGGACAAATGAGTGTACAACATTGGGTCCATTTTAAGTTTTCCAGGCTTATATGCAAAGGTCATTGCGTACCTAAAAATCTGTGTTCAAGCGTTTTGACAAATACAGCACGTGTGAGCATTCATTGATTTTAAAAATGACCGCCCACCACTAATCTGGGGTTATACATTGAAATGTATTTTTGAATAAGGATTTTACTGCTTCGCGATCAGTCGAGGAATCGTTGAATTAACATAATAATGTCGCACCAGACACTGCACGCTGCAAACAATCCATGATTACTTGCTTAGAATTCTCTTTTAGGTATATCGTCTCAACTGAAACCGACCCGTTAATCAATCCAGGAAGTAATCGGCTTGAATATAACATATCTGGGAAAATTCCTGATTGGGCTAGGGATTCATTACCTAATGGTCTAACTGAAGAAAATGCAGCATCGCCAGAGCAGGTCGGTCAAACGGATCGAGGCTTCAAAAGAGAAAAATAAACATTAAACGAAAGACATCAGTGCATTGAATGTGTAGGAGATAAATCGGGCAGGATAGGTCAAATGGGGAAAAAATTGGGTGCAACTAACGCAAAAAAGAAAACCAAATTTTTTCATGCTCAAAGTTTTCTACCCCGACCGGGGGTGTGGTGGGAATGGATTTTTAAAAAGCGATGGGGAATGATACAAGAAAATCTCAACCTGAAGCTGCTGCAGCTGACTATGGGCGTCGTGAGATCATGACTTCAGCGCCAAAATATCGAGCTAAAAAATCTAGGTGAACATTATTGAGCGTACCGAGTTAGTGAGTGAAAGCGTGAGAAACATATCCGAGCAACTGAAAAGAGAAGAGAAGGAGTTCAGACGAGTTGGCTAAGCGCCCATACGGGCTCTCGAAAGAGCCGACCAATTTATCAAGACTTACAGTGGACAGGGCGAAGGCAGCCAGCGCAACACATTTCAGGATTAGACAAACGATCAAAGGTCTTGAGTCTAGAAATCGGTCGAAGAGCTCAACCGATGAAGAAACGAATCGAAATCGACGAAAAGCAAAAAGACTAGATGAAATTCAAAAGGAATAAAGGGACAAAGAGAAATTCTGAGCAATTTTGGAGCCAGAATTTCGAGATCGTTCATCGAATCCGGGGAGACTGCAAACAAATTTCTATACCAGGACAAGACGCTAGACCAGCGCATTCAAACTCTATTTCGAGAGCAAGGAGTAACGTTAGTATCAGGTCATTACAGAATTGGGGTTGCGATCACGGCCTAGTCGAAGGGAATTTATTAGCGAACCAAGGGCGGCAGAGTATCATCCGTAACTACCAGCTCCTAAACCAAAACCACAGAGCAGAACCCAGTCCGACCCCGCCGCTCCAAAACCCGGCCGAAAACATTGACCGGGTGGATCAAGGCACAGCTCCAAAAAATAGCTGATCTACTGCTGAAGCCGGGAGATAAACTGCTATCGCACTTCTGGCATGTATCGGGTTAGCCATGTGAGCTTCATTAAAAAAACAGCTGGAGCTGCTGTTGGATTTCTCGCAGGAACACCTTGGTGGTTGATAGTGGGTGTTGGATATATTCTGAATGACTTTGTCAAGACGGAATACGAAAAAAAAATACTATTGAAAAAATTCTAATTCAATGCTTATTTTTTTTTGTGGGTGTCGGATTAATTTTTCAAGACGGAAAAATAAGCAATAAATAAAAAAAAAATGGAGGAGATGAAATAGGAGAAATCGAAAATGAATACTAGCAGCCTAGGACAAGCAAGAGCTCCTGAGCTTGAAAGACGGAAAGAGCGACTTTTGGAGGTGGAGAGAAAGAATCGAAGAAGATGAAATGAAAACGTTGGAAAAAAAAAAAGTGTAAATGAGAAACGACTCAAAAACATGTTAAAATTGGAGTTGGTTTTTCGCTGATAATGTACACATTTTACGTCGAAGAAATGGGCGAGCGATTCAAACGTAAATATGATCGTCAACGGCATTTATCACTCCGCGGGTTCTGGCGGACTCATCGTTGGAAACCATGATTATGAAAAAACTTCTCAAAATGCAAACCTCCTAATTTGGGGGAAATTGGATCTTGAGGGTGTTGGAATTTGGAAGATGTCGCTAAGGGTGTTCTCAGCGACCATGATCAGAGATTGAATGGTCACTCAGGGATTCCTTCCCGAGATATAAGCCCAGGCAAGTAATTAAAAAAAAAAAAAACAAATCCTTAGTCTGGTATCCAGCCAGGACTTTTTGTTTTTGCTCATCAAAAGAAGCTACCAAACAAAATTCCTTCGCGTGGTTCCTGCAGCGACTAAAACCAACTCTCCTTTTTGAATAGCCTCTTTGATCCTCGTCTATATAATCGTGGAGTAAGTTGAGGCTCTGGAGGAAAATCTTAGTTGGATCCGGTAGAATTTAATGACTGTCTCATAGCCGAGTCAACATCTTTGAAGGTTGTTCGGCATGGACCTTCCGTTACAGCTTATCGTTTAATATAGTTATTCTCTCTAGGTCTAGCTTCATTCCACTGATCACATTCACTTGGGCAATTTCTAGATGGCTCGATCAGCCTTTTCACGCTCAGCCGACGAGGAATTTGACTGAAAAGGAAATGGAAATTTGCTCCCGTGAAGCTTAGGGCATGTCAAGGCGGAGCCAATCATTACAGGGTGCGTGTCATCTCTTTATTTTATCATCCAAATTGCTATCGATCCAAAAATTCCCCCAACCGTTAACATCAGTTTTTATCATCGTTATGAGAACAAAAGTTCTTACTAAGCCGATATCGCGGCTGCGCCTCATCCTCAAGCAGGGTTTGAAACTCAATGGTGATCGGTAATTTCGGTAACGTCTTCGGATAATTCTGATTTGAAACAGGAAACTTCGTCATGTACTTTTATTAGACCGAGTGGCATTTCCGTTAGTCCGCGATTTGGATAAGGTGTTGTAACCATTGAACTGCCCAACATGGAGGTCCATGTTGTTCGGTATTAGGCTATAAAAACATGACCCACGGACAAAAATACAGTTGTCCTTCTAGCATAATGCAGGGTAGTCTGATACCTCTCTATCGAGCTGGGAATATCGACTGTGATGAATGGCATCCTCTACATGGCTAAACGGTTTTGAACATCGATCGAACGCTTCTACCTTACCTATTATGATTGGACCTAGATTGAGCTTGTGCTCCTAGGATAGCCCAAGCATAAGTCCTGTTTGAATCATTGATCCTCTCAATACCAGCTCTAGTGAATTCGTAGGATGAATTCCACAAAACGAAAGGATCCTATGGCGGATACAATAGTCCAGTCAGAGACACATCACCGAAACCAGGATCTCGTCTGAAGTTCTGTTCTACGTATTCTTACCTTGTATGTATGACTGGTCCAATACCGAAATTTCCGCTGGATGGATTGTACACCACTGGGAGATTGCCCTCTAATATGAAGCCATCGCTGGTCTTCAAGATTTTCTGCTTGCTCATTCTCATACCTCGTGAGTGTATTGTTTTTCGATAGCAAATATCTAGCGGATTGCCAAAGGCATTAAGAGCATCGAATTTCTGTCGACGAAAATTTAAATTCTGGTTAATACCGAATTAGCTTTTTTGGGGGGCACTCTCCTCTCAAAAGGCTTTCAATCGATTGCAGTATTTAGAGCATGGACCGACCGCTCGGAGGGAATAGGACCAGTTCATCCGCTCAAAAGTCGTTTGATTTGATAGTAAGCGTGAAAACTGAAGACGCTCTGGGGTTTCGTTCGCGAAAGCATTCGATAACGACTGACGTAGCCTTAGTTGCGACGTAGGTTACTACTAGATTTTTTACGCGTTTCGTGAAACCTTCAACGTAGGCCTACGGTTTGTCATAAAGTAAGCCCGATGTACGATTAGAAAAACACGTGGGGTCATGAGTACACGTAGTACACTCGTAGTGTGTGGAAGTGCACAAATCGGTCCGGTGTTACCATTCCATCCATCTTGTTAGCAATCTATCATGGGAAAAGCGTTTATATTAGTTCCGAAATGAAGGGAGAGACAGTCCTGAACGCATAAGAAGATATTATAGCAATTGTTCTTCAATGATATGTCAATTATTCCATTAGGCTACAGTCAGATTGGCTGAATAATCAATGTAATTGCGCAAATGAAGCGTAACGAATCGGTGACATGTTATACATTAAGTTAAACCAAAAACAGATTAAACATATAAAGTTTTTTAATATTAAAAAAAATCATTGGTTTTCTGTAAGATGTAATTCCTATCAACACAGATGGTCTCATCTATCCATGTCACGCACAGAAAAGATAATGCAAGAAGATGGGAAAGAAAACCAAAAAAAAAAAGAAAGAAAGAAGAAAGAAGACAAAGAAAAAAGAAATGAAAGACAGAGGTACTACAGATAGAATTACCTATGATTAGTTCACTTATTTTAAAGGGCTGACTCAGAGATTCCGAGATGGCGTCTTAAATTTCTAATAAATCGTAATTTTTCCATGCTACAAAATGCTTTTGTCCATTGCATGACCATTACTATCACTTTGTGAAATGTAGCTCAAAATCTCAATTGTAATAAATTCCACATCCGGAATGTTTGTCATACAGTAGGCCTATCCTATGGGTAAGGGTTATAATACAATATAAATATTTCTAATCATACGTTTTCATTTCAATCTTTGTGGTGGTATTGATTTTAGATGATTAAATTAATACACAACACAGTCAAAATATGGAGAGTCAGCCTTAAAGTGCACAATTTATTCGTTATCCATTGACTCGTTCCGAGTTTTGCTTCTTTACAAAATCAGTGCACGTCTTCGTAGTAATTGGTGTATTCTTCAATTGCTTACACTATACCTATTCCTGCTGGGGGCTGCAAAAGACATTTACTGCTTGTAATATTCATTCATGTCGTTTGATTTCGTTTATTGGATATAGGCCTATATTACTTTTCCAAGTTTTTTAAATTAAAATATTTTTTTGTCTTTCAAAAATATATGAAGATGACTCCTAATGAGGAAATAGCGCCCCTTTGGGTCGAAGCTATTTTTGTGCCGGTGTAGGCCTACTCATACCAGATCGAAAGTACACAGCTATAATAACAAGCCAATTTAACGCGGTTTCTCATCAACCAGGAGGAATTTTATATGCGAGGGGTATCCGTGTACTTAAAACCCCAGGTTCAATAAGCTGAACTAACCCAAAACACACGTTGCTTCTAAAATACATTAATCGATATTACTAACCGGCAATCAACACCGACTCGTACCTAATGCACCCCACGAGTGCACCCAAATAGAAGACAGTAATAATGATCTTAAGTTATGCGAAAAGGTTATTCTACGACTGTCTTCAAGTCCTATTGTCTAGCGAAACCAGCGCGTAAGTCACAACTTGCAGAAATCGTAACGAGCGCTCAGCAAAAGTTACGTATATACTTACGATCCAAGTTTCGCGGACGAAACCCGATCAATTGGGTTCTCGTGGTGGATGGTGGAGCTCTTTCTTCGAGACACCGACCAAAACCTGTGGTCGATGCCCAAACGGAGAAGTAGTTGATTCTGCCAAAACGCATCACGGTTGAATTGAACAGCCATTTTTGATAATTTTCACAATGTCCACCGTTGGAATTCGGGAAAGTGTAAATTCATCCTGTTTGGAAAAAAAGGATTATGTAGCTAATTTTTGCCATTCACGTGAATTTCCTGGTGTATCAACGAGAATGGATGAGGCGGTTCAAAATCACCACCAACACGATAGTCTAATAAATCTTGATTGTAGCTAGCATCATTGTCTTTATTTTTAGTAGATAAATAAAAAATGACGCGAAGTAAGTCAAAGAAAGGGTTATAGTACTCGTATAGAGAATATCGAATGGGGAACTTTGGGTTTTGGACGCGATCAGAGAGCTAAAAAATAAAAGATGAAAAAACCTAAACGATCATTGACGCTAGCAAGGGCCAAACCGTACAAACTCGATGAAAAACTGGAAGGAGAAAAATCGGGTGAAGAGATAAGTTGGTTTAGGATGGTACAACCTTTACCAGGATATGACCATAAAATATGGAGCTGACATGGAAAACAAATCCACAGAAAGCCACTTTCCAGCTGGAAAATTACACTTTCAGGTTTAGCTAAAAAAAACCTAACTAGCGCGATTACAGGACTTACCATCGAAGTCAATCCTGAAACGGTTTGATTGAAATGACGATTCCGGAAAAATCTTTTGTTGGTGGCCAGAGCCTGTCAGATATCTGCTAGGTGGATGATGAGATTGGCTGGATCTGGAACCTACACAGGCGATAGGATTGTGGATTTTACCCCAGAGAATTTTTGGTTTTTTTACCTGAAGCAAATAGCACAACTGACAATCTTCGGAATGATGTGATACAATTTCAAGGTACTGCAGCTTGTTGAAAAACATCCGAGTATGCGCTGATGTTAAATCTTGGGGAGTGTTACCACGATTCGATATGAAAAGCAGAGTTGGATCGAATACATTTCGGAAATCGATTTGGATTCAAATTCAGGGGAACGGACGTGCCGCTTCATCAACTGGATAATCACAACATGCCTGTCAACATGTTACTAGAAATAAAGTAAAAAAAATCTCCAAAATAATCTGCGAGATCCGTATGAAAAAGTGTACAACGACAATCAAGTGAGATATCGATCACAAGGATGTTGGCTTCTAGATGATGGGAAATGAGGCAGAACACGCGCTTATAACAGCATTTATCCCGGAATACCCAAACCCTGATTCTAATTTTCGCAAAGCCTGGAGATTCACCTACAACACCCGGAAACCTGATCACTATGGAATTCATGCATCCAACGCATAGGGTCCCGTTCCAATCAGATCAGATGGCAAGATGGTTCCCTAACATACACAATTTCTATCATGAGGGCGCAATGTGCATGTTGAACGAAACTATCTCACTGGATACCACAAACTCAAGTCACATCGCGATCGAGTACAACAATAACAAAAAGTATGCTTCTGGGTTGAATGGTGTTTCAGATAAAACAATTGGCATGAAAACGTAATACTAGGGAATCTTAACAGATCATGATGGGAATCGAACACTAGGCTTTATGAGCTTCTATGACAAACATTCTCAGCAAATCGGAAATCATCCAACACTTCGAGATTATCAGTTGAAAGATTTACGGCCGATGTGAAGTGCTTATATAATAAATAAAAAAGATGAAGCAACTAGCGCACCGAAAAGTTATCCTGATCTTCCACCTGTCAGGATGGTGAAAGAGCGTAGCGCAGTTCGACTCAAACAAATTCGAAACAGAGAATTTTTTGGAAAGTGAAGTAGATCACCGAGATAAACTAAGGAGAAAATACAAGACGGGACCGCCTGGAATGTGTTCTACAACCTCGCTCAAGTCTCTGGACTAGTTGCAGTCGGTAAAGGAACTGGCGCAGTTGGATCCTTGGCAAGTGGAGTGGGATGCCGTATCAATTCCTCTTGACGTTGCAATGTTGGTGGAATGATAGCGCAGCCAGCGGGCTATCGGAAAGGCGACGATTGAAAGAAAAAAGTTGAAAAAACACGAGAGAATCAAAGAACGCAGAGTCTCGTCTGAATACCGTGAACGATCTAGTGTCCAATGCGCTGCAGGATGGGACTGTTAGTAACGAAGCATTCATCACATTTAAGAAGAGTGAAAATATAGAGGAAATCACAGGCTGGGAATCAAAGCACAGGACCAGGGTGATGCTGATTGAATTGACAGACGAGCGGGAAAGAGAGATCGGTCTGAGGTGAGCACGCTGGGATTCAGCTGGGGAAAAAACAAGCATTGGAGGACATTATCTCGAAAGACAACCTTACTACAGGTCAGTAAGCGCTGGAAAAAAAAAAATTAGAATTAAGTTTTGTTGTAGGTAAGTGTAAAATGAAGAACAACAAATAAAAACCGTTTTTTTAGACTTCGCTTTCGCTGTGCTGCGCTTTGGTTTTGTGTATGTTCGTAGAGCCTCTCTCATTCTTCTAGATTCCGCACAAATTCTTCTTTCTGATGTGTCGAAAAGATACGCCAGCATAAATCCAAAATGTCACGACATACTTGCTTTTATTTTAAAAAAAATAAAATGGCAACAAACTAGCTAAGATTTATTACTCACCAAAGGGATTTCTGACAAAGGGAGGTTTCGCTATTGACAAGCTAGCAAAAGAAGCAAGGTGAGCAAGGATTGACATAAACAATTTTTGAAAAAAGCAGGCTTTGTGGCAGATTTATATGCCAGCTCCGAAAAGTACATTCCGCGGGCAAAAGTCGATGTGAGTGTTCCCATGAAGTTCATCAGGCGGATTTATGTTTCTCCATCATGATCGACCTGGAGACAGGACGAAACTCTATGACAGATGCTCTAACGGTGGTGATGTGGCTAAACAGATACAAAGAAGCTGCGGCTTTGCGCACCAAAGGATGTCGGAGGATGTTGCAAAAGCGTTCGAGAAAAATGACGCTCGCAAAGGACTGCCAGGCTAAGTTATTGCAGTAGATCCGGGTCGAGACCTATGGGAGCGGTCTCAAAATTGATGAAAAAGCAAAGAAACATTCGAGGGAGTGAGGCTGAGCAACATCGAGGCACAGGGCTATGTGAAAGATTCAACAGAACAACTAGCGGAAAGGCTGTTGTTATCCGACTGCCGACAGAAGAAATTTGTTGGAAAGCCAGAGGTGAAGGATGTGAGATCTAGAGATGGGTTTTGCGGATGCCCAGACGTGATTGGCAGATCTAAATGCGAAAAAAACTAGACCTGATTGGAATGAAACCCAGCGAGGCAATCAGAAAAAGAAAGTCGAAGCTGAAGGTTCATCTCCGCAACACATAAAAAAATAAGGTTTGCAATATCCAAGCAACGTGAAATTGAGGTACTGACGATGGTCTGGAGAAGCTGAGGGAGATTCAAGAAGCGAGAGACAACATAACTCAATTGGTCTCTGGAAACATATACGACGCGACAGGTTGTGATAAAAAAGAGTGGAGAACCCAATTTTGTCCTACAGAAAGATGTGTGCTCCAACGCGGAGCCTTCGTTAGCAAGAGTGGATGATCGTTTCCTGAGGGGCAGTCAATCCTCCTGAAAAAAATTGAAGTAAAAAAAAATACGGCATTTTACTCCAGTCGGGGATTTTTACTTTTTTTGTGTGTTTTTTTTTTTTCTTTGAAGGTTTCATTAGATCGAAGTCGTAGTAGTTGTATCCATTCTGGTGCCTTTTGCGCATGCCTTTGGGTCCGACTAGAGGAGGTAGTTCTCGGTCCTCTAGTTTCTGGGCTAGAAGCGATTGTAGCCCATACTGTTCGCCGCGGAGGAGGGATCATTGATGGTGGCTTCTCCATTGTTCGGTTTTAACCTTTGGTGCTCTTGGATCATTGTAGATGCACCCTTCGTACAATTTCTCTTACATGTGATAGTGTTGGTTTTCTGGTTGCTGGTCCTCGCAGAGTTGTCGAAGTCCTCGGTTGAGATTCTCGAATTTTTGCCGCCATCTTTTTTTAGTATATGGAATTGATAAATCAATTTATTTTTTTGCAAAAATTGGTTTTTTTGTGTGTGTGTGTAGGTGAGTGTATGTGTGTGTAATGGTGTCTATGGGTATTTATACAGATGTTGCTGGTGATACTATGTGGGGGTGGGGGGGGTGGGAGGAGGGTGTACAGGGGTCTAGGTGGGGGGGTATGTGGGGACTTTTGCACAGGGGGGGTTCTCTGGGGTTGGGTGGTGGGGAGTGGATGTACAGGGGTGGCTGGGTAATGGTGTGGAAGGCGGTGGGCAGACTTTGCACAGGAAGGAGTTCTGTAAAAAAAAAATTTGGGCCAGTAAAATGCCCTGTTCCATCTACGATTGACTAAAAAAACCCCGTAAAATACAGCTTTTACAGGTTTTTCCATCAAATTAATGAAATTAATTAACTTGATGAATATATGTACATTCAGTATTATGTTGATTAAATCAATTCTAATGACAAATAAAAGGGTGGTTTAGTTTTTTTTTAGAACCTCATCAGTCCTCTTTTCTAGCTTCATTTACGTCGAAGAAATGGACGATTCAAACGTAAATATGATCGTCAACGGAATTTATCACTCCGCGGTTCTTGGCGGACTCATCGTTGGAAACACCATGATTATGAAAAAAACTTCTCAAAATGCAACCTCCTAATTTGGGGAAATTGGATCTTGAGGATGTTGGAAAATTGTCGCTAAGCGTGTTCTCAGCGACCATGATCAGAGATTGGCTGGTCACTCAGGGATTCATTCCCGAGGATATCAGCCCAGGCAAGTAAAAAAAAAAATCCTAGCTGGGTACCCAGCTAGGACTTTTTTTTTTTTGCTCCTCAAACGAAGTACCAAACCAAAATTCCTGTCGCTGTGGTTCCTGCAGCGACCAAAGCCAAGTCTCCTTTTTGAATAGCCTCTTTTTGATCCTCGTCTAGATAATCGTGGAGTTGAGGCTCTGGAGGAAAATCTTCTAGTTGGATCCCGGTCAGATTGTAATACTGTCTCATAGCCGAGTCAACATCTTTGAAGGTTTGTTCGGCATGACCTTCCTGTTTCAGCTTATCGTTAATATAGTCTATTCTCTCTAGTCTAGCTTCATTCCACTGATCCCTATCACTTTGCAATTTCTCGATGGCTCGATCATGCCTTTCACGCTCAGCCGACGAGGCCATTTGACTGAAAAGGAAATTTGCTCCCGTGAAGCTTAGGGTATTGGTCAAGGCGGAGCCAATCATTACAGGTGCTGTCATCTTCTATTTTATCATCCAAATTGCTATTGATCCTAAAATTCCCCCAACCGTTAACATCAGTTTTTTCTCATCGTGAGAAAAGTCTTCATCCTCAGCCGCTATCGCGGCTGCAGCCTCATCCTCAATCAGGGTTTGAAACTCAATTGGTGATGGTATTTCGGTAACGTCTTCGGATAATTCTGATTGAACAGGAACTTCGTCATTTACCTTTTCATTAAGACCGAGTTGCATTTCCGTAGTCCTGATTGAATCATTGATCCTCTCAATACCAGCTCTAGTGAATTCGTAGGATGAATCCAAAACGAAGGATCCTATGGCGGAATAAATAGTACCATTCAGAGACACATCACCGTAACCAGGATCTCGTATGTTCTACGTATTTTACCTTGTATGTATGACCTGGTCCACTACCGAATTTTCCGCTGGATGGAATGTACACCACTGGGAGATTGCCCTTCATAATATAGCCATCGCTGGTCTTCAAGATTTTCTGCTTGCTAATTCTCATACCTCCGTGAGTGTAGTGTTTTTCGATAGCAAAATATCTAGCGGATCCAAAGCCATTAAGAGGATCGAATTTCTGTCGAAAATTTTCATTCATGTTAATACCGAATTCGCTGCCTATCCTCTCAAAGGCTTTCATATCGATTGCATTATTTAGAGCATTGAACGACCGCTCGGAGGGAATAGGACAGTTCATCTCGCTCAAAATTCGTCTGATTTGATAGTAAGCGTGAAATCTGAAGACGCTCCTGGGGTTCGTTCGCGAAAGCATTCGTAAGACTGACGTAGCCCTAGTTGCGACGTAGGTTACTACTAAGATTTTTTACGCGTTCGTGAAACTTCAACGTAGGCTACGTGTGTCCTACGAGTAAGCCCGATTTACGATTAAAACTACGTGTGGTCATGAGTACACGTAGCACACTCGTAGTGTGTGGGAAGTGAACAAATCGGTCCGGTGTTCCCATTCCATCCATCGTGTTAGCAATCTATCATGGCAACAGCATTTATAGTTCCAGAAAATGAAGGGAGGGACAGTCCTGAACGCATAATAAGATATTATAGCAATTGTTCTTTCAATGATATGTCAATTATTCATATAGGCTTACAGTCAGATTGGCTGAATAATCAATGTAATTGCGCAATTGAAGCGAAATCGGTGCATGTATACATTAAGTTAACCAAAAACAGATTAAACATATTAAAGTTAATATTCAAAAATCATTGTTTCTGTAAGCATGTCATTCCTATCCACACAGATTGGTCCATCTATCCATGTCACGCACAGAAAAGATAATGCAAGAAAGATGGAAAGAAAACCAAAAAAAAAAAAAAGAAAGAAAGAAAGAAAGTAAAAAAAGAAATGAAAGAAAGAGGTATACAGATATGCATTACCTCTGATCTAGTTCACTTAAAGGCTGACTCAGAGATTTCCCGAGAATGGCGTCCTAAATTTTCTAATAAATCGTAATTTTTCCATGTACAAAATGCTTGTCCATGCATACTATTACTAATCACTTTGTGAAATTGCTAAGCTCAAATCTCAATTATAAAATTAATAAAATTCCACATCCGGAATGTTTGTCATACAGTAGGCCTATCATATGGTACTGTTATACTACACATATAAATATTTACTACATCACTACGTTTCATCTCAATCTTTGTGGTGATATTGAGTATTTTAGATGATTAATTAATACACAAAAACATTTCAAAATATTGGAGTCAGCCTTAAAAGTGCACAATTTATTCGTCATCTATTGACTCGTTCCGAGTTTCGAATTCTTTACAAAATCAGTGCAATTCTTCGCTAGTAATTGTGTGTCTTCTTCAATTGCTTAACACTATACATTTTCCTGCTGGCTGGCTGCAGACATTTACCTTGCCTGTAATATTCATTCATGTCTTTTGTTTTCGTTTATTGGATATAGGCCTATATTACTTTTCATTTTTTTTAAAATAAAATATTTTTTTGTCTTTCCAACCTATATAAGAATGACTCCTAATGAGGAAAAATAGCCGCCCTCTTGGTTCTGAAAGGCTATTTTTCTCTTGTCATTCGGTACAGGAACTGGCGCAGTTGGATCCTTGGCAAGTGGAGTTGGTGCTGCCGTATCAATTCTTCTTGGAGGTGTGGCAATTGTTGGTGGAGTGATAAGCGCAGCCAGCGTGGCTCTCGGAAAGGCGACGATGAAAAAAGTTGAAAAACACGAGAGCATCAAAAGAACCGCTGAGTCTAGTCTGAATACCGTGAAAGATCTAGTGTCCAATGCGCTGCAGGATAGGACTGTTCGTAACGAAGAATTTCATCATATTCTAAGAAAAGCTGAAAAATTATAGAAATCACAAGGCTGGAATCAAGCACAGGACCAGGGCTTATCTGATTGAAATGACAGCCGAGAGGGAAAGAGAGATCGGTCTGAGGGTGAGCAAGCTGGGATTCAGCTGGGGAAAAAACAAGCATTGGAGGACATTATCTCGAAAGCCAACCTTCCTACAGGTCAGTAAGCGCTGGAAAAAAATAGAATTTAAGTTTGTAGTGTACAAATGAAAGAACAACAAAAAAATCCCTGCTGGATATCCAGCAGGGTTTTTTTTTTAGACTTCGCTTTCGCTTTGCTGCGCTTTATTGTATCGTTCTAGAGCCTCTCTCATTCTTCTAGCCTCTGCACAAATTCTTCTTTCTGGTGTGTCGAAAAGATACGCAGCATAAATCCAAAATGTCACGATCATACTTGCTTTTACTTTAAAAAATAAATGGACAACAAACTCGCTAAGATTTATTACTCACCAAAGGGATTCTGAAAAGGAGTTTCCGCTATTGACAAGCTAGCAAAGGAAGCCAAGGTGAGCAAGGATGTAGCTAAACAATTTTTGAAAAAGCAGGCTTTGTGGCAGATTTATCTGCCAGCTCCGAAGTACATTCCGCGGGCAAAATTCGATGTGAGTGTTCCCAATGAAGTTCATCAGGCGGATTTATTGTTTCTCCCTCATGATCGACCTGTAAAAGGACGCAAACTCTATAAATATACTCTAACGGTGGTTGATGTGGCTAGCAGATACAAAGAAGCTGAGCCTTTGAGCACCAAGAGTTCGGAGGATGTTGCAAAAGCTTTCGAGAAAATTTACGCTAGAAAAGGACTGACATGGCCTAAGTTATTGCAGGTAGATCCTGGTCGAGAATACATGGGAGAGGTCTCAAAATTGATGAAAAAGCATAATGTAAACATTCGTAGAGGTGAGGCTGAGCAACATCGAGCACAGGCTATTGTTGAAAGATTCAACAGAACACTAGCGGAAAGGCTGTTTGGTTATCAGACTGCGCAAGAAATTTGGAAGCTAGAGGTGAGATCTAGAGAGTGGGTTTTGAGACTGCCAGACGTGATTGCAGCTCTAAATGACGAAAAAACTCGACTGATTGGAATGAAACCCAGCGAGGCAATCAAGAAAAAGAAAGTCGAAGCTGAAGGTTCAGCTCCGCAAAAAATAAAAAATAAGGTTCACAATTCCAAGCAACGTGATATTGAGGTACTTGTACGAGTCTGGAGAATCTGAGGGAGATTCAAGAAGGCGAGCAACAGACCCAATTTGGTCTCTGGAAACATACACGATCGACAGCGTTGTAAAAAAGAGTGGAGACCCAATTTTGTACTACCTAACAGATGGTGCTCCAAAGCGAGCCTTCGTTAGGCAAGAGTTGATGATCGTTCCTGAGGGGACAGTCAATCCTCCTAAAAATTTGAAGTAAAAAAAAATCCCGGCTGGAGTTTTATCCAGTCGGGATTTACTTTTTCTTGTGTGTGTTTTTTTCTTTGGGGGTTTCACTAGATCGAAGTCGTAGTAGTTGTATCCATTCTGGCTTTTGCGCATGCCTTTGGGTCTGACTAGAAGAGGTAGTTCTTGGTCCTCTAGTTTCTTTGCTAGAAGCGATGTAGCCCATACTTGTTCGCCGCCGGAGAGAATCATGATGGTGGATTCTCCATTGTCGGTTTTAACCCTTTTGGTGTCTTGGATCATGTAGACTGCACCTTCGTCCAATTCTCTCCATGGGATAGCTTTTTGGTGTTCTGGTTGCTGGTCCTCGCAGAGTTGGTCGAAGTCCTCGGTTGAGATTTCGAATTTTTGCGCCATCTTATTTAGTATATGGAATTTTTTATAAATCATTTTTTTTTTTTGCTGCAAAATTTGGGGTCGGGGAGGGTTTAACAGAAGTTGCTGTGCATGAGGTATCTAGGGGTATTTTATACAGAATTTGCTGTGTGATATATGTGGGGGTGGGGGTGGGAGGAGGGTGTACAGGGGTCTCTGTGGGGGGGTATGTGGGGGACTTTTGCACAGGGGGGTTCTGTGGGTTGTATGTGGGGAGTGGGATGTACAGGGGTTGCTGTGTAATGGTGTGGAAGGAAGTAAGAGACTTTTGCACAGGAGTTTCTGTAAAAAAAAATTGGGCTAGAATGCCCCTTTTCCATCTACTTCTGCTAACAAAACCCCGTAAATACAGCTTTTACAGGTTTCCATTCAAATTAATGAAATTAAAGCTTGATGTAATATATTTTACATTAAGTATTATGTTTGATTAAATCAATTCTAATTACAAAATAAAAGGGTAGAACCTCATCAGTCCTCTTTTCTAGCTTCATTGGCATATTTTGCCTGTAAGAGATGATGACGGCTAGAAAATCATAGAAAAGCATAGTCATTTATAGCTCCCTCAGCAGGCAAAAGTATGTTTAACATGTTCAATACCACCGTCTGAAGCGATCGATCGACTCTTTTTGAGTACAACAAACAGGCGAATGTGCATTCGTCTCCTATGACATAGAAACAGGACGTTTTTTATTTTTTGCAAACAGACGAATCACTTTATAATTAAAATTGACAAGGAAAACAAAGGATACTTGAATTGAAAGCGTGCTCAAAATGAAGAATGTTTCAATGTCTACTATGTACGTATAAAATAATTTTCCTAAAATGTTTCAAATTTTAGATATGCAAGTTCATAATTCTCTAAAACATCAATCGCCGATATCTCGAAATGTGACTTTTGGTCGATTGGCCTGTTTGGATGATTCGTGACGATATCATCTGAACCGTTGGCCCGAGTGTCTAATCTTATGTAAAAAGTCGGTCTACAATCTAGGAGAAATTTGAGGTTTTGTTTTTCTGTCCTTAAACGGACAGAATTACCACACAGTGGCCTATGGGGCACTGTGGTGCAAACATTTGCTCATAACATATCTATTATATAGAATATCTATTTAACCGTAAATAAAAATTAAGGTGCTAGGATCACGAAATGCACCTTTAATATATGTTCCAAATTGCATTCCTACACGACTTTTCGTTTTCGCGTTTGTTTGAAATTGCTATTTTGCGGGTCTTGACGAACAGAGATATAGGATTTTAAAGTTTACGCTACGTTGAGGGCGTAATGAAGTAATGTTTTGCATATTTTATGTGTAGTATTATTTGTCATAATTTGTTAATCAAAGTTTGGTTGAAACAAGATGCGTTAATGATTTTTTTATAATTTTCTTTAGTTTTGTTAAGGTAGAACGATCCTAATCGAAATTAAAGTCTTAATTTAAACATTGTTCATGTCTTTTCATACATAATATTAAAGTATATGTAGAATTATGTGCAATCCGACACTTTCTGAATAAATTAGAACAAATGAGAGATCCAATATGGCCGCCAATGGTTGTCATTTTGAAGAAATTTTGATGCGTTCTCCTGACCAAAGTGTACCACCTATCAACGTAAAACTTGGTATTTATGATAATTACACAATTTGCCTTGTACTGACGATTTTGTTTTTCTAATTTATGAAAAGATTTTGATTAATATTCAAAAATATGAAAATTAAATGAATTTCACAGCTCATTAATACGTTTAATGCTAATAACTCCAAATCGGAGTAGACTTTTAAAAAATAAAAAAAAAACCGTCAGTACAAGCAGTTTCATCTAATGAACAACTCTGGCAAATGGCATTTTATTTGAAGAAACAAAACTGGAGATATTGTGCATCAAAAATGACACTTTGGTCCAAAAATAGAAACTGAGAAATAGGCAAAAATAGGTTTTTCGGATACTTACTGGTCAATTAACATCACCAGTGTTCTTGCAGCCATTACATTACTTTCCATAACCCCTATGTAAAAGAGGTTGTATTTGCTTGATTCCCTGGTCTGTATAGAACAAAGTGTTTCCATTTCTTTTTTATTTCTGTAAGTTTTTGCAAAATATCCGTAACTAAGGTCTAAACGCGTTGCTAAGGAAACAAACATTATTAAAATATGGTCATTAGCATTTTTGGATTTTTCATGGTTGAAATTACTAAAACTGGACAAAACAGAAAATTGATTTCTTTAAGGAAAACATTTTTGATTAGGATCTTTCTACCTTAAATATAGCAGGGTAAGGAAATGCATAAGAAATACATCGCAGTAAATTAAACGTGAGTTGTATTTAATCTTTAGAATTTTATCTAATAAATCAACTTTAAAAAGAAACACACCCCGCAGCCTATGTTTTTTTTTAAATTGTTAAAATCTAACTTGATGAAACAAATAATACATAAATGTGAATAAAACAAAATGCTTTATTGCCAAGTTTTGTGTTAACCGCCTTATATCTTGATACAGCCTATCTTTCTTTGGAACCGATAGTCGGATTTTAGTAGAATAAAAAGTATTTTAAAGCTGACTTCCCCGCATATTCGCAGCAGACAGTTTTTCTCAATTGGCAATGGAGTAATCATAACCCTCACCCTTCTAAAATTTGCGCTCCATCTGTATGACAAGGCGATTGAATGCTAGCTGTATGGGTATTCTTCGCACCTCTAACATGTCAGGTACTAACCTGTCTCTGTAAACATTGGTATCAAATCATGAAGAGAACTTCGTCGGATAGATGCTCAAAATGCTATAGTAAACTTGAAATTATTTCCCTACCTCTCATAAACTCATGAAATTCCGGCGAACGGTAAAAGCTTGTTTAGTGAGTCTAGTAGTTTTGATATTGCCGCTTCTATTGGGTTACTGAAACATATAGAATATTGAAGTGATCAAAGAGGTGATTTCAATAACATCCTTGGAATAGCCCACCTTACTGTTTATGGATAGAAAATACAAATTTGTAAATATCTTGCAGAGACCATCGCTTACGTCGCTGTGGATCACGAAATGCCCCAAAATATAAACGGGGTCTACGCATTACGATGGTAGGTTTATCCGAAAATTCGTTATTACAAATGTTCGTTTATCCAAAGGTTCATTTTTCAAAGGGGTTTATTAATCCGAAGGCGTATTTAGGGTTTTAAGGTTTGTTTATCCGAAAAAGAAATAAGATTCGTTTAGCTTATTTCATTTTCAGATCAACGAACCTTATTTGATTTTCGGATCAACAAACTTTCGAATAAACGAACCTTCAGAATAACACACGTTCGGATAAACGAACATTCGGAATAGCAACCCTTTTGAATAAAGAAACAAATGTTCGGATTAACGAACCTTCGGAAAATGCCTATGTAGGTATAGGGAATTCTCTTGTTCGGATTAACGAACCTTCGGATAAACGAACCTTCGGAATAATGAACAGTAACCATACACGCGGTGGCGGTCAAGAAGTCTAAAATTTAGACGTCGACATTAGTTTAACCACTTGACCGCGGAGACGCCCTACTGAACTTACCCCTCAGCACCCGTGACCGGCCTACATCAAAGCGCCCACATCGGTTTGCAGTCTATTTTGCTGTAATCTACTTTAATACATTTGGGTGAGTTGCTCTATTGAATGGGGCTTGCCCACCATCGCCTGCAAACATATACACATTCACCAGCCCTCACCACCACCCTTACCACTACACACTCAAATATGTACGTACCACACCGGATTACATTTTCCCCTGTGAAATAAAGGTCCGTGACTTCTGGAGAACAAAATTGCCCCTCTTTACATCTCAAAAAGATTGCCGATTGCAGTTTTAAGTTTAAACAAGCCAGATAATTGACCAGGAACTTGATAATAAATTGGTTTATACCTGCACGGCAGAGACTAAATAAGATTGGGGCTCCCCGATTTTAATTACGAAAATCGTTAGAGTGACGTCAAATCTCATCTACCGGTTGGCTAGTGGTTAGTGACGGTTGAACCATGTTTTCATTGTTTAGAATAGAAACCGGTTTCAAGCAGAAAGAATCGGGCGACATCGGCTCTCAACAGGTGGTTATGTTTTTAACTCCCCTCTTATTGGGCTATTCCAGAAAAAAAAATGCCCCCCCCCCCCATGGCCGTACCCAGGATTTATTTTGGGGGTGCGGGACTTCGAAAAAGTGGACCTTTTTGGGTAAAAGTGGACTTTTTTGGTAAAGTGGACCTTTTTCGGTAAAAGTGGACCTAATCCCCCTAAAATGGTCCTTTTTGGACTTTTTGAACATCTCGTCACCAAAAAGTGGACATTTTTGTCAAAATTTACCTAAATTTTAGACCTTTTATGCAAAAAATGTTGGACTTTTCCCCTTTTTGTGGAACGTTTAGGGGGGGGGGGGGGGGGGGGGGTGACACCCGCAACCCATGCGTACGGGCCTGCCCTCCCCCCCCCCCCCATAGAGGGCAAAATCTTTTGTTCACAAAATATCTGGAATTCCAGACTATCCTTCCAAGAATTATCTGGAATTAGGAAGCTACCTTCCGTAAATTACCAGGAATTCCAGACACTACCTTCCGTAAATTCCAGGAATTCCTAGACTACAAATGTAAAAAAAATGGAATTCCCAGAGGATTATGGGTAGGGGTATAGAAAGTGTTGAAAATATTGATTTCTTCCGGAATTTTCCTCTGAAAATCGTAAAAACACTGAAATTCCGTCACCCTATATACCATGTATACCTAAAATGGCTGGAATTCCCACACCATATTAGACATTAAATTCTGGAAGCTTTCAAAAGTGACAAAAAGTCTGGAATTCCGGCGCCCTCTATGGGGGGGGGGGCATTTTTTTCTGGAATAGCCCATTACAAACTATCAGGTCCGTACGCACGGGTGGTGCGGTCGCACCCACCAAATTCAACAAAAGGTCCAATTTTTGCTGATTTTTAGATAAAAAGGTCAAAAATCTAGAGAAATATTGGCAAGAAAGTCAATTTTTTGGCAATAAGATGTTGAAAAAGTCCAAAAATGGTGGCAAGAAAGTCCATATTTTGGCAATATGATGTTGACAAGGTCCAAAAATGGACCATTTTAGGGGGTTAGGTCCACTTTTACAAAAAGGGTACACTTTTCGAAGTCCCGCACACCCGTAAATAAATCCTGCATACACCCTGCAAACTATAAACATCATTTGCAGCTAAATCACTTTTATCATTTGGGCCATTCTCCGATAAAGTGTTCAAAAGTGATTTTTTAGTGTCGCTCACAGTCATTCATAAGTTTAAAGTTCACTTTTTGCGGATTTTTTATATAAAAGTCAAAAATCTAGAGGAATATTGGCAAGAAAGTCCATTTTGTTTTGGCAAGAAGATGTTGAAAAGGTCTCCAAAATGGTGGCAAGAATCCCAATTTTTTGGCAATAATTATATTTACATGTCTAAAATGGACCATTTTCGGGCGTTATGTCCCCTTTTACAAAAAGGTACACTTTTTCGAAGTCCCCGAACACCCTACATAAATCCTGCGTACACCCTGCAAACTATAAACATCATTTGCAGCTTATCACTTTTGAACATTTGGCCATTCTCCGATAAAGTGTTCAAAAGTGATTTTTGTAGGTCGCTCAAGTCATTCATAGTTTAAAAGTTGTTTTAAACTGATCCGGACTATAATTTGTAACCGTGTATCAGCATACGTTGATGATGCATAATTCTGTCTTATAGCCATGTACCAGCTCAAATCCGTTTCTTAAATGGGTCCGCTGCTTGTTACACAAGCAGCGCATACATGTATACGATTAGATGGTATTTTTATCAGCCTCTATTATGCACACTTATAAAGTATATAAAACATATAATATTGGATTATTAAATTTTCGCAAAAGTTCTCTGAGCGAATTCGCTAATTTTGCAGCCAGATATGTTTTACCATAATTCGAATTGATCCAAAATTGACCAAAATAAGGGGAAAAGAATGTTCCCATATGTGATAAATCGAGCGGATTGACAATGTTATATTTTTATACATGTTTAGCATAAAAATCTGGTTTTAAGTAACGCATGATCCCAGGCCTATAATGAAAGAAAGTTCCCGCCTTTTCCGTTCATCCGTGCCAGATATCGGTTCCTCCCCTCCCGCTACGCTCTTGCTAGAGGTCGTGATACATAAAGTCAATACCACACCATGCTTTAGTATTATGGTATAAGACTAAGAGGTGAAGCATGTTCGTTCATCAAGAACTTCACGATTAAAGGACGGCCGTCAGATACGTTACCCACATACGGTACTTAAGTGTTAACGTTAGCTATAATAAAAACTCAGATAGTTTTAAGGTCACCCTGCATTTTCCATGTTCTGAAAATATTCAAGTTTACGATGTTCATGATTTTCAGGAATGTTTCATATTATTTTGGTTATTTTGGGACCAAACTTGAACACTTTAACGAAATGGCCTTTACAAATCGAGCATATGTCCTAGAATTGACGTAGAATAACGGACAGAGTGGGTTCACGGCGGGTAGTTAGTAAAATGTATTAATAACATGTATCAATGCCAGTTTCAAGTCACTGAGACTACTCGCAAATAATGGACCCTTGCAGGGTGATTTTGGTATATCGCCTTTTATTTTTACCATTAAAATCACAACAAACATCGCTACTATGGCACAAAAGATTCAATTGAAATTTATCTCCAAATTTTACCTTCGTTGATGTTTTTATTTGTTACTAAGCTCATTGACAGATTAACCATTACACGTTAAAGAAGAAAAATAGGACCAATGCCTTGACATGACATTCCAAAAGTTGACTTGAGTTTCCATTGCATTAATATCGGTAATATTCTCAACTGTTCTCAGCTTTTACACATTATGGCGAAAAACAAAGGGAAACGAATATTAAGCATAGCCCAACTATCCATGGTTATTTTATCAAGTTCCTTTGAATACATCGCATTGACCCCAAGGGGGGAGTCATGTATGCCAATACATTTTTTATCCCATCACTTCCTTACAGCAGTTCAGCTCTGCGACGGCTATGCACAACGAATTTGCAAAAATGTTCCTTAGAGGTGCTTGTTTCCGCTCTTCTTTGGGACCCCGCTGATTTACCCGGAAGTAAGTATCGATTTTGATATCAATGAAAGGCCGTATTTTGTATTTTTTCTAATTCTAGCTTCAATCCATTCTTTCCAAAATGGAAGACAAAAGCTGCCCGTTTTAAGTTTTACCCTCGTCTTACCAAGCTTTTTTTTGTAAACGGTTTTAACCACTGTGGGGGGGGGGGAGGTTTACCACCCCACCCCCGAAAAAAATTCGTTTATAACAACCCGATGCTTAATGATTTTTGATACTCAGAGGATAGCTAGGGTCCCCCTTCCCTTCATTTGATACCAACAATAAGTAATCAACCTACCTAGTAGGACTCACAATGACTCACCAGTTCCGCGAGTCAGCAAAATTGTCATTTTCCACAGATTAATAGCAAAATCCAATTTTTTGCGCGAAAAACGTAGGAGTAAACGGATTTTCATGGGGGTTTTCAGCCTCTAAATTATGGCAATTAGCTAGTTTTACCTAAATAAGTTTTGAGCCATACTGGTGCATAATATTTTCAAAATGCACCGATAAATAGCTTGGGTGGCAACCCACCCCCTACCTTCGCATTGACCGGCATACCCCTAACCTCAAGTGAAGGTGGCTACTTAAGCATTTCCCTACAATGACCGAAGATGAGAGAACTATTACCGAAGCTTTTTTACGAAATTTTTAGCATTTTAGCGCCCAGAGCAAGTTCGGCCCCTAAGACGAAGGTGGTTTTAACCATCACACTCGTGAAATAGGACATTGCAGGTTCATACCATCAACGATCGCAAGTTTCGGGGTACTCGGGGGGGGGGGGGGTCGTGGTATGCAACGTATCAGGTATTTTGTAGGGATATATATCAAACATCGAAAACATGCAAACATGTAAGACTCGTCTTTCGGTATATTGTAATATTTCGGCATATTTTTTTTTCATTTTGCCTTGTTCGTTTAGTAAACATTTTCCTCTTTTTACATGTCTTAAAAAGCAGCACGGGCCCATTTACACAAAAATAATCCCTAGCGTTCCTTAAACCTTCAAAACCCCTACAAACAATCAGTAGCGACCCTGCCTTGTTAGTGGTGGGTAATTGTTCCCTAATCTGAACAAATACGCGCTACCTCACTTTTCTGCGTGATTGTCCTAGGGACGTTTAGGGATATCATTTTACAAGCCATGCAAAAAATATCAATTTGAGGACGCACTAGTTTGGACCCATCTCACCGCCGGGGGGGGGTGGGGGCACGTATCTCGGAAACGATTGATGAACTATCATATATTGGTACCAATATATACTATGACCCTCCCGATCCATTGAAATCCCAAAAAGAGGACAAACATGCCTTGTTATGACCGTCACAGTGACGTCAACATGACTATGCCATGCAAAAAATGCAAAAATCTAAACAAATTCGCAAATTCATGAGTTTTTCACGCAATTTTTTTCAACCAAAGTTGGATTTTTTGGCCATGGATGTGTGTCAAGTATGCGCACACAATTCTCTTACTACAAATCAATCCAATAAATAAGATAAAACATAAGTGTAACTGTAAAATCCCTTAGCACAAAAAACTTGGATTTCCCTGCTGTTCCGTGTGAATTTCAATGGGAAATAGCAATTTCTTCGCAGCAGTGCGCGATACTTAACGCCGCGTCCTAACTATACTTTTGCAAGATTTTATAATAATTATTTACTTTGTTTATTCACTAGGTGGATGCATTATGAAATCAAGAATCACAGTAACTCTAATAGATGTTTCCCCATTTGTTTGTCACGGGCACCTTCCGTTAGTGGCATAGGGGGGGGGGGCCTCCTAGGTACCCATGCTAATTAACGCAAAACTACGCTATGGATTTTGATTTTTGTTGCACAATGCAAGCTCAACTAAAGTTAAACAAATACAAAAAATCTCCGGCTGAAAAACTAAATTGAGAACCTAGGAACCCCCCTTATTCAGTTTTAATGTTAAATAGTGGCAAGGCTTTCAAGAAATAAGTCATGTGTTTTCGCGTGGCAAAAAACAATAGGTGAGATACGACAAAAATGTCGAGGGAGGGGGGGAAATTCCGCCCCCGGCCTTTTAGGGTTAAATAAGCAAAACATTGCCTCAACATCAGCCCTTTTCTTTCTGTTCGCGAATTATATGCTGATTCGTGAAAAAAATTTTAAACCGCCAATCTCTCCACTCTCTCAAATGGTCCTTACACATTCCATATTAACTCTATAAGGTTTCACTGCAGTGCAAGACGGCCATCCTACAACAGCAATAACACTTCATTATTTCTTTGTCAACCAAGTTTTTAAGAGCACTTTTTTGTTTCCTTACTGTCAAAACTGTGCTCAAGAAATTGGATGAGGTGGCTACGAGTAATTTTAAATTACATGTATAACGTTATCCAGTGCACCGAATTTGTTGAAACTGGTGTCAAATTGTTTCATCACCAAACTTGGACCTCAAATTGTATCACAGAACTGTCACCCAAAGAACTTGAAATGAATTTACTTGCTTCAGTCTGACCAGGCAATAAACTTTGACACCGTTTCAACAAAATCGTATTGGTGTGCATATTAAACACAAGTTTCCACTTGATTTTCAAATTTTACCCCTGTGGCTAATTTTAACCCCCTTATTTTACAAAGATCCCACATCCATTTGAAATGAAGCTAAATGTTTATGGTCTGGGTTGGGCCCACATGATCAGTGGCCAGTTGTGAAAGCGCTATAGGCTTTAAATAGCAATAAGGCGCTATATAAACCTCTGCCTATTATTATATTAGTATGATTACAAGTACCTATTATATATAGCACAAATTCACCTTGCAAATCGTAATTAATGGGAAATTATGGTTATTTTGGTGGTGTACGATCGAATATAACAAATAGAACTTATTTCCAAAATCCATTATATGCAACACCTATATTCTACACCTCCTAACGGATTAACGAGTAGTCTAACTCTATGAAACTAGTAACTAGTGGGTTGTAGTGGTGTCACTCACATTAACATTGAGACCAATTGGAACAAAATACATGAATGTCACACTAATAATTGTAAGGGTACCAAGCTTGTGACCCAGGTCGTTGTCACTCAGAGGGTGTATTTTTTTTTTTGGAAGTCAATCCCACAATGCCACCAGTTTTGGGAATTTTCACATCAATAGTCATTTGATCACAAAAAAAATCCTATTTTACAATAAAACCCCTCCTTTAACGCTCATTTTAAGCCCACAAGCCGTTGTAAACTTAGGAATTGGTTTGCAATGATTTATGAAATGTCTTGTGGTTTCTTAAACTTTTTTGGAACATTTCTATCCTTAATACTGATATGTGTTTAGGCACGTTAATAGAAGGAAACAGCACAGTATCGGCACATTGCTATGCATCATGGGTTTTATTCAGACCACCGCGTTTGTCCACTAAGGCTATACCGGGATCCCAACTTCCAATTGTCGCCTTAACCATGGTTACAGATCAATTCGGGTCATGAGGGGTAAATGTTTACTCGCCGTAGTATTCCCGTACCAAATTTGGCCAAAATACAATTATTGACATTCTTGTGACTAGACGACCAATGTAAATCCATATACTCGACGCATTATTAACCCCGTATAACCTAAAATCAACCTTGACCTCGTTGTTACTCCTCTGCCTTAGAGCCAAGACAAATCTATAACTCTTTGGAATCCTTATGACCACAAAGAATGGCATATCCATTCCCGGACATAATATAGCAAATGGAGGTTGTTTTTTTCCTACCTGGCTAACACTAACCTTATAAGTCTTTATGAGTACTTATTTGTTACCGCCAAACATGTTGCTTCACGAATTTAATTTTTTCTATATACGTATTTCACTGACTAGTATGCGAGTTTTAACAATAATCCTACACATTTTCTGTATCAAGTACAATACAGAATAATATCAACAACAGTAGTCCACAATACCATTTCAAGACAAATTACAATAAATTGATTTTTCTTAATTACTGCATATTAACTTTGTGTTCCTACCTGGCTAAAACTAACATTATTATCAGTCTCTGTGGCTACTTATTTGGTACCGCCCCCGGGAGGGGGGCCACTCGTATTCAAAGAAAAAGGGTCTCTTTTTTCAAATCAATGTACGCGCGTACGTTGATTAGGGTGTCAAAAACAGCAAAATGTGGAAAAAGGTATGTTTTTTTTTCGTAACCCTGAAATTGTGATGTACGCGAGATCAAAATAATCAAAAATATTGTAATTTGGAAGTAAAGCAACATGAGCAAAGCCACATAATAAGGGTATATTATCAACACAATGCATTGATTACTTGTTTACTAACAAAAAGACTTGTTTATGGTAGCAAAAACAGACAAAAAATGCTTGTTTAGGGTATGTTTTTAGTAAGTGGGAATACTTGTTTAGGGTGCATTTCGGAAGTCCATGTTCACGCATCACATCCACCTTTGAATACAACTGCCCCCCCCCCCCCCCCCGGCCGGGTACCGCCACACATGTGAGTTCCTGGATTTAAAGCTAATCTTGAACAAGCGATGTTGTTCTATGTGCAAATTTCAATAATTAGTATGTGTATTAACATTCATCACATCATATTTATTTTCTTTATAAAGTAGAATACACAACAATATCGACAACACTAGACCATCAATGCTAATCTAACTACTTCAAGCCACTATCAGTTATTTTTGTTCCTGGGGTAGAAAAACGACCATCAATTTTTGTCGAAGTTGTTTTTTGCATTGTTATACTGAAATGTGTTGCAGTAAAGTTACTTGCAAGTGGAAAAGCTGAAATCAACACGTTTTAATACTGACAATTTCGTATAAATATGTCGGGATATCGACATTAAGATGTCATGGAATATTCAACCAATCAATTAATCAATCAATCAATCAGAGTTATTTCATCTCAAAATCAATGTACAAGCATGTACAGTACATTATAATTTTGCATAATTAAACGGGAATGGTGATTGAGATGAGGACACTGCTAAACGCATAGCGTGGGGTTGCAGTGCAATTGTAGCCGTACGTTACAGTATTAAAACTGCATAATTAAGTGGACATACAAACATACTCCAGGAAATCTACTTAATAATTCGAAGTACGATAGATAATTTGCTTTAAAGTGCAATAATGATAAAGAGATGTGCATTATAAAAGCTAATACAGTTGAAAAATGATCATGGAGCTATAACCGATAAACATAAAAGACGTGCACATACTCATACACACATATACCCTATACTGACCTATCGACAAATGACAAGACAGGACGGACAAGACAAACAAGAAACACCGACTGTGTAATTTCTATAATAAACTAGCCAAAACGTTGGATGCAAGAAATAAAAGTATTAAACAAAGTTATAGAGAGGGGCTATTGTTGTAGAAACTGATGAGGGTATAAGTCCTACCTATCTCACTGATCTTATCAGTTTGCATCTTGATAGTATTTCCGACAGTTATAGGCAAAGACTACACTCGGCGTCTAATGCTACCCGTCTCATGGTTTTCCGCTCTAGAAAGAAAGCAGGCGATAGTTGCTTCAAGGTTGCTACACCCTTGCTTTGGAAGTGCTTCCAGCTAGCATCAGAGGGTCAACTACAATGCTTTCCAAGATGATCTCTCATAATTGTGCTTTAAGGCGCTGTGGTGCTTTGTAGAGCGCCATATCAATGTTTTGTTCTTATTATGAGATAAGTTGATCTTAAATGATAGGAAGGACGGAGAGTTCTTAAAGGAGGATTGCCCCCGATTTAGTATCTGAATTTCATCTTTATAGATGGGACTTCACCCCAAAACTTCATTCTGTAAAGTGCCACGCCGATATTTCAACACCGTTTTGATGGAGAGAGCTAAAAAACGTAAATTTTGTAAGCCCCACAGAGAGTACTGTGTAAAATTAATATTTGGTCGACCAAAAAAAGCACATTTTCACTCAACTTCCAAATCAAATGTCCTTTAGCCTAAGATTTCACAGGGTAATTGAGAAAATAGTAGCTTTCTTCCGATACCAACATTTTGGGTCCTTCCGGTAAAATCTTGACTTCTGGGGACGAGGCTATTAGCTATCGGGGCCATGGACCCCTTTAGGTGAGTAGGTAGATTTTTGGGGTGTTCCTGGCAAAAACCGTGGTTTGTTTTCTTGATAAAATAGTCTTGGCCATGTTAGTGTTATAATGATGAGATGTTAATGTTAAAAAAAGCCATCAGGGATTAGGGAGCGGCAAGGAGAAGATCTTATAAAATCTGGAACATGAAGGACAAGCTGTAGTTTGTAGATCTCATAAATCTTAACAACCCTCGTCCTAACCTGGCCATTTTTGTAACAAAACTCCGAAGGGGGGGGGGGGGGGGGTTAACACCCCCCCTGTGATTTTCGTTACTGACCCGATCCTGTAAATTTGGTACCAAAGATACTTGAGTTTTCTTTTTCTTCTTTCCATTGGTACCAAAATACGTACTACCATCGCCATTATGACGTCATATGTTGAGGAAGTACGAAACACTGAATATAGGGTGGAAAAGTTGATATTTCGCAATTTTAGCGTCTCAAACACCCTATTATAAGCTCTAAAATGATGTCATTCTATAAAACGAGTCATTTCCCATCAATAAGTCAAAAACCGCATGAAAATCGATTTTCATAACCTTTTGGCGAAAACTTGAATTTTTCACTGTGCGTGTCTATGGAAATGGCAGTTTTGCTGACATGCGACGTAATGACGTCATTGTGACGTAATGGCTAGGCATGTTGGTACTCATTTTGGGTATCAATGGACAGAGGGACCATAGCTTCTATTGTACCAAAATCAAGTGTTCTGTGCCTGTTCCTGTGTTTGTGTTAGCATGTTGGTACTTCTCTATCCGGGGGGGGGGTGGTTACCAACCCCCCCTATCGAGCACTTTGGGATCACCCTGTATCTTACCTATACCCTGGTGGATTTTGTTTTTGGATTAAAATGAGCGGACAATGTTAATTGAGAAATTACCTAATAATTTGGCACTAAAAAAGGGGTTTTACAAGCCGGGGAAAACCTGAGGGGGGGGTGGTAACCACCCCCCCCCCCTTCGGTATACGAGTGGTTAAGGTTTGAGAAATGAGAAGGGGGGGGGGGTTCGTAATTAACAAGTCCCAAAAATTATAGTGGCATACTCCCTGATAATTTTTTTAAGTAAAAGAGGGATTCAAGAGGCCCCTAAGAAAAACACGGTAATCAGAGGAATTCTACCTGTTTTCAGTGACTCTGGTGGTAGGAACGGTCGAACTTACGGTTATACCATATTAAAAAATGATAGTTGTAAGCTTTATGTCCCGGGTTTTTACGAAGAACGGTAATATTATTTGTGAATGACCCCGGGGATATCCACACAGCGCAATGAAAGATACAATGTGCTTTGAACATTTCTGGGGGAACGACTGATTATAACATTCCCCAGCTACTCTTCAAATCTGTTACGTGACATGTCGGATGCTTGTTAATCATGGGTAGAGCATTATATTTTAATAAAATACTTGTTACGTTTTTGGCGAGTTTTACTGTAGTTTGTTTTAATTAATACTTTAATTTTCGCGCATGCAATCTTCTATTTCAAGTACAAACAACCACAATATCAACAAAGTACAACTACAAATATGAACACAGTAATATAATGTCACCGTATATGTGTGTATATACTTACTATCAACTTAGAGTTTGGGGAGTTTACGTGACATTTCTGATTGGCTTATCTTGTAAATTCAGACTTGTGAAAATATAGTTTTTATAATAAATAATATTTTTAGGCATGGAGTCTAAAATGCAAAGGCGATGGGTGCATTTGAATTTCTCTATTAAATGCTGACGAGAAAAAAAATGATTTTGCTTAGTGGTGCAACGTAAGTGACAACGTTGTGTACCGAGAACGTTATTTCCAATGAACCGTACGGTGAACGCCGTTTTGCGGTGTCCCCCCCCCCCCCCTGAAGTAACTTTCTTTAAAGTTAGAATAATTCTTTTATTTATCAAAAAAGGATAAAATTGTGTGACACATTTGTACTTCGACTCGTTTATTATTGGTAATAGAGAGGAGCAGCTAGGACCCAGGTCAAACATCAACAATCGTTTACTTCTCACTACAGAAAAGGTTGAAACACAGCCTTTGGTAGTTAGTAGGACCCTCTGCAATCAAGCGCTAAGGTAGGTAGTAACTCCTCTGAGAAATTGTGGTATATTTTTTCAATAGGGGCCCATTTTACAAGTTTACAACAAGGTCAAATTTGTAAAATGCGCCAATCATGTTGAAATGTAAGGGCCATATTGCCCGTCTAGGCATAAGGATTCCCAAAAAATGTATATTTTTGTAACGCAGCTATGACCATGTGTGAGATTATAGGGTAAAATAGCTAAAATGTAAAAAAGGTCAATTTCTATTGTACAGGTTGTCAAATCAGTTGCTCCAGTTTGGTAAAAATGAAAGAAGTTGTCATCTACTAGCTTAATATGTCAAAATAAGGATAGTTTTTTGTACCCTCTGCAACATAGTACCATGTTATGGCAACAAATAGGATCATAGGGCAAACATAATCCAATTTTTTTGTGTGGACCCTTCTTTCTTTGACCCTTATCTCCCGTAAGTAGCATTTAACATAATCAAACCTCTAATTTTTTATTTTTTCGGAGTCCTCTTACCTCTTACCCTCTACCTCAGTCAATCATTGACAAGTATTTAAAACAAATATAATCAGTTAACTTTTAAAAAATTTTACTTTTTTTATTTATATTAAAGGTTCTTGATATAAGTACCATTTTTTTGTCATTTTTACCCCATAACTCCCAAAACCAATGGTCGTAGGTGGTACAAACTATAACATTTTTGGGAATCCTTAGATTAGATGGACAATATGGCATCCATTTCATCATTGGGGCCTTTTAAAATTTTGACCACTGTGTAATTTTAAATGGCCCCTATTGAAAGTGGTACACAGCAATTTGAGAGTACTACCTCCTAGCATTGATGTATAGGGTCCATACTAACTACCAAGGTGTTAAACCTTTTCGGTATGGGGGGAACGAACCCCTTATAAGGCCCCGTATGATATTTGCTCCTGCTCTATAACTGCTTTCAGTCTTTGCATTGTGGTCTGTAATTGCTACTGTACTATCACGAGCTCCCTTCTTGTTGGCTCGTTATGACAAGTAAAACAGAATGCTATAATCCAAACCCCAACAACTAAAACGCACTGGAGGCCTTACGACTTTTACCTAGCTGTTGCAAACGGCTGCTGTCACAGCACAAGTTTGGTAAATACTGATCCCTGTAGTGCAAGTGTCCCCCCGTCTAGATTGGGCGAGATTTCCGGCGGAAGCGACGGAGGGACAGACACCGCCAGATTTCACTATGGCAAATCCCCTTCTCTAAAGCGCCCAGAGGATAAATGGTGGCCTTGGTAATAGTCATTATTAATTACTAAAAGGAGCACAGTGAAATTCAAGATAAACTATTTTAAGAGTTTACGCATGCCCTGTTAGCTTGTACAGAATGTCCTATCCTATGAGGTTGATTGAGGCGACCATCATGAATTCAACACAAAAATGACCCTCTGAAATATCGCAATGACCTTCAGTTACGGTTTGCTTAATTTGGGTGACCGATCGACAACTTCGACATCCCCCCCCCCCTTACTCATCAACAATTTAAATTTTGGTATCAGAAGAAAGGGTCATTTCTTATTACCCCAGTGCCATTTAAGGCCCAAAACTTTCCTTCTAATGTTATAACCACACGTCTCCTTAACAACTAACCGTCCGATGGCTAATTTAGTACACATCTTTTACTTCTACTATACCGATTTAACTGAAAATTTGCAATCATATATATTTTTTGTAATTAATATGTTTACATGGGAGGAAGAAATCAACATTAGAAAATTCGAACCACGGTCGTTACACTAAGTTAAGGAGAATGCACGAGAAGTGTTGATTCGTGCTTCCGAATCCCCGAGCGGGATTTGGATAGTACGAATCAATAACTTCGAGTGCTTTCTCCGACTTAAACCATTGCATTTTAATAACAATTGTATTCAGCAATTACGCGCATATGGTTTGTATACCTGTGGATTCGGTTGCATGTTTTATAACGTGCTTATACGCAATTGAATTGTTACACACCTGCTGTTTGTATACGAAATTCTTACACAATTCTTATTTGTATACCTGTAGATTCGTACATATATTGATCGATTAGTCAATACTGTAAAATCAAGCGATCGTTAAACCATGGTTAAACGGAGTTACTGTAACACACATCTGTGATTGTATAACTGTAGATTCGTGATACAACGGCTTTTCAGTTACGAAATTCTTACACACCTGTAGATTCGTACATAATACATATGCTTCAGTTAGGTTATTAGTACAGCGAAATCAAGCACAAGCGTTCAAATCGTCCATTGCCATGATTGCTGTATGGATAGTATGGTTTGCAGCTGAAATAAAATTGCATTTGTCGTGATCGCTTTTATCTCTCCAACACATAAAATTGATTCCGATAAAGAATTATCACCCAAATTAAAATTATGCTTGAGCCTGACACAAGTGATGTACATCCACCTGCCTTGCTAAACGAGAAAGCTGATTGAACTGACTTGAACCATTGCTCAAAATGTAGAATCAATGTCCGCATTAACCTTTGAATAACTGTGGATTCGTACCCATCCATTGAGAGTCTGAAAGCCGTCAATTGTTCGAGTCCACGCATCAGTGCATGTAGGAATGCAGCATTTAGTACTGCATTGGCCATTGCTATAGACCTATGCACATGCATGTGCGTGTCTTGTTGTCCGGGCTTGTCTAAATTTGCTACCCAATGGATTATGGTGGATATACGTTATCTTGGAATTACAAATTAAAACATATCTTCAAAAACACTTGCTGGGAGTTGATTTACTGAAGAAATACGGTCCCACTAAATATTTCAAGAAACCAGACATCCAGCTCACTGCAGATTCATATACTTTTGG
>JAMKCH010012260.1:0-27864 GCA_023653785.1 Ophioderma brevispina
GTAAAGCAGGGGACGAGATTGTCAAAGGGGTCACCCACCCACCCAAAATCAGAAAAAAAGGATATTTCTAGAGAAATCATCCATACTGCTTTAGTACATTGATGGAAATGCTCTCTTGGCCTCCATGTGCAAGTTATACTGATTTTATCAGCAAAAAACTGATCACCTCCTTATATGCATGTATCCACCCAAAATTTGTATTGAGTCATCACAGTTAATGAATTTACTATTATTTGCTTCACTGATAAAGGTGTTTACTGTGATAAAGGCACTTGGCAAGCACTACAAATTTGACAGTAAGATTCCAAGGCCATGCAGGAGATTATTGGCATTGTTGGGCCTAAAAGATTCACCTAACATTTTGACCAAATACATGTAGAATTTACTACCCAGTATATTTGTGAATGTTCTCAACCAACAAGAAATCAGAAAAATTGTTAACCTGGTCAACTAGACTTGGTTTGTTTGTTTAAGTCCCAAATCCCAGTGGAAGATCCGTCTTTAACCAGCTGATTATTTCATCGTCCAGATTGATCAGGCCTGGTATTCCTCTTAGGGACTTGTACATGTAGACCTCACAGTCAACTATGATGTGGCCAATGGTTTGTTGCTCTCCACAATCACAGTTTGGTGAAAGTTCCACACTGATCTTGTGAAGGAAGTGCTTCAAATGTACAGCCAATGCCAGTTCTGAGTCTGTTGAGGTTGACCCATGCTTTCATATCAAGGTCACAGCTTTTGGGCGTACAAGATGTGCTAAACACAAACTGCTTTAGGTTCAAGGTAGACGATGACCATTGCTCAGACCATCTGTCATTGATCCAGGATGATCAATAGGGATACTGTGATACTGTAGCAAAGTGATTCTGTGGAAAGCTGTGGAATTCCCTGATCTTTAAAGAGTGTTGGTGGGGGGATTGGGCTTCATCACACTTCTTAGCGAGCTTGACCATCTGAAAGTTCCTCCTACATGCAAGGTTTGCAGGAGCTATGCCAGACAGAATTAGAACATATTCAACAGGCATCACCAAAAGGCAACCATAAACAAGTCTCATTGCATCATTCAGAACGACATCATCAATCTTGTGTGAGTGTACACTGTGACTTGGTTATTGAGTGGCAATGAATTGTAAACAATTTTAAAATGGAGTTAGCGACTTTACAGTATGGAGGCAAATAAGTAGCCAATCTGACTGAGGTTTTCAACTGATTTTCCAGCTTTTCCGGCCACATTGTTATATCCCGGGGTGTTATATATTTCAATCTCATAATTTTCTATTATACAAATACTACATGGTTAGAGGGAAATAGGGCACACTATTTTCCCGAGGTACTGGCTGCGGGGGTGATAGACCCGTAGCCAGTACCAAGGGAAAATAGTGTGCCCTATTTCCCGATATAAACCATGTAGTATTGTTTTATTACACCTCACTGTGACTCTGGGGACCAGGTTGTAGGGAAACAGTTCAATCTATTTCCCTAGGGAAATAGCTCGCGTAATAGGAATCAGCCAATGAAATAGCATGATTATGTTCATGAATATTCATGACTGAGGTGTAATAATTGACATTGTTGTTTTATGTTACCACCGTTCTAACAGTATCTCTGATTTGCTCATTACATGATACTACCTTCATAACCAATCACAAACAGTGCTGATGATGATTAATAAGCAGGTTGTGCTCATACAGCGTGTTTATAGTGGATATTTGGTATATATACTTTTCCAGTATCCGCATATTTGATTAGGAGCTAATTGGCCGGAATGCGTGTTGTTATCCGTAAATTCGGCTGGTTTATATAAGGCGAAACCTTCTATGAGCATGTGTCCGATATGGTGAGTATTCAAACAAGTCCACGTTCGAACCGAGAGGCAATTTCTTCTACGATTTTAATGATATTTTAACACAGCAATATAAGTTTTGGAGGGCTCATTTTAGCCTGGTTTTAAAATCTTCCTAGGTCTGTTAGTTTTCTGTTTAATAGGCAGAGTAAATGATAATAATTATATTTGCAGATTTTCAGTATGTCCTCCCCCTTGCCGTTGCTGTTTGCCTAATCTGCGATGTACTTATTTTTAAAATACCTTTATCTTAGCAATTGGCGATTTGTTAAGCTGCCCAGTGGGTATTGTAACTCGGCTGTCATATGTGTATACATACTAGCAGCCTGTCCCCTCACAACTTCCGGTGTATACGGTATCAATATGCCGGTGTGTTTTATAGTGCCTAGATATACCGAATATATACTCCAATATCCATCGATTTCAATGGATATTTTTTATCCGCATAATGCTTATACGCTTTCGACTTATAACCGTATATTGTCTGTTTACAGTGCTGGCCGAATACGGTAAGTTTATATTATACGCTAATATATGGATAATTTTCCCCACTATAAACACGCTGATAGAATAAAATGCTTTCAAAACTATGTGTGCAATTCTGATTTCCTATTTTGTGTTGTTCTTTCCAAATAATTTTTACCACACCGGTATCTAAAAAAACGAGAACCCTCACTGCACTTTCTATTTCGGAAGGGAAAAGAGTGTACATAGGTACAATTCCTCAAAAGTGCATTTCGTTAGGTTTTTCTGACACAACCGAAAAATCTTCCAAAAGGGACACCATTGACCTAGTTACGGCCGATTGAAATTTGTATCACTTTTTCATTTTTAAATAATATCCACAGATTGTTACTGGTGTTTTAGCTGTCCCCCCCTTAAGGCAATATACATTGTCCAAGCACATTCTTTTGTTTATGGTTTTGTTTTTGTTTTGTGACAAAAGGCAGTTTCGATATTGAAAATATTAGTTTCAATTATTCAAATTCCAAGATCTTCCCTCATTCTTCTTTACTGCGTTGCTCTGCCATCCACTTGGCTACCTCTAACACATAGACTAAACTCCTAACGAAATGCACTTTCAATTTGTTATTAATTTGTATGGTTTATTCTTTTCTCTTCGTAAATAGAAGGCACTTTGGGGTTCTCTTTTTTTGAGACAAAAACCTGTATTCCTAAATCTGCTACACTTTTGCCATCTTGAGAAATATTTTCTCATTTGATTATTGGCAATGAATAACAATAATGAAAAACATAAAAAAAATAAAAAAAATAAAAAAAATAAACACTTTTTAAAACAAAAAATTCTGTACTACTTTTTGGACTTGACTTGTTTTTAACGAATGACATGGTATGAAGCCTTGAAATTGTTGGTTTTGCCTTTTTGCAGCCTTTTTAAATCATATTAGGATATTTGGCTTTGTTTTAAAGGACCGATGCCATCTGAATTGGACTACTCTACAAGAGGAGATCAACAACACCTTCCACAATGAATACAATAAACAATTACAAGAAATCTCAGTACTATTTGAATACACCGAAACAGTTTGTAAAATATGTTTTCTGAATGAATGACTAATATTGTTATTCTTGTGTGCTTGAATCTTCACATTGAAAGTACAATGCCTAATAACAATGACAGGAGTAACAAAGCTTTCACAGAATGTGGATTACCATTTCCACAGTTGCTTAATACATCTGACTAGGGCTGTCACATAGCATGGAACTTGTTTAGTGCAAAACATTTCTTCCATCCATGACATTGGCGTACCGGGCCTATCCACTCTGAGGGGGCAAAATTTCCCAAGACTGGGAAATTTTCCCGCTCGGGGGTCAAAAGCCAATTTTCCCGACCCACCCACCCCCGCCTGTTACGCCACTGCAGCCATGGTTCTGAGGAAGGGGGAAAGGACAACAATTTTGTCTTGGTGGGATGTGCAGTATGAAGCACTAAAACTTAAATTTTTACCCAAACTAGGTCTTCGGAACTGAATTTTGGAACGCTTTCATGGTCTTGGGAGCTGAATTTGGGGCCAAATGAAGGGAATTGGAGAAGAAGAATGTTTTTTAAACTTCTTGGCTAGAACTTTACAACAAAATGGCAGTGGGGCTTAATACTGAGCATCTGAATTGGGGATGGGGCATTAAAGGACATTTTGTGATCCAAGCACCCACCCTAATTTTGGTTTATGGTTCACTAGATATCTTCTGAAAAGGTTCTTTTCCAAAATTTTAAGTTGATTCTGACAGTGCGTTTTGATGTGTTCACAAATGTTTGTATCATGCTGCCCCATAGGCCTTTGTGTTGTAATTTCTGTCGCTTTATGGGGGGGACCGAAAAACAAAATTAGGAATTTCTTCAGAGCAGATCAAATTTGCACTTAGATTTATACAGAAGTCTATACTTAGGGCCAACGGTTCAGATGATATAAGAATCTCGACTTTTTGAGGTAAGTCGGCGGACAAGGCTGTTGATCATGGAATTCCGATGAAATGCCCCTTTAACTGACTTGTGAGGACCACTGAACATCACCATGAGAAATATGTGGGGAACTGGGAAACCTGGGTTTCCCAGGAAGGTACATTTTTTGTCATGTAAATAAGAATACATAAGAATTTGAAGGACATTTTTGAAATCTTGGAGGGAAATTTTTGATGGTGTTTCCCAGGAAATTTTTGCATTTTTTTTTTTCCAGCCTGTTACAACACAATAAGGCAATAGCACTGAGTGCTATGGGCCACAAAATTTGCCCTCTGCTGTCTGTAGAATCACCCCCAACACAACACCCAAGATTTTAATTTGGCATATTTCGTATCAGATTTTGATTTAGCAACATCTTCAGGAGCAGCTTTAACATAAATTTCTATTTGATCCTTTGGTGGATTCTCTAAAAATAGGGTGGCTTGAACAGCTGCATTTACACACAATAGGTTGTTTGTCTTTATTGGGGATTTGTAACGGAAACGTAAGTCCCTATTTCCTGATAAGCATCCACCTGAAACCATTCACCAAAATTAGTGCTTAATTAGTTTCATTAATTAAAATGCTAATTTGCATTACAGGGATGATGGGATATACTGTGAGTCCACTAAGGCAAAATTTTGTAGCTCTATAATTCATGACATAATGATAAATATTAGAATTAACAAAAACTACCAGCATGATTTTGGGTGCAGTCATATTGCATAGTGTTTTTAGAAAATTCTGAAAACAAAATAACTTTTATTTGCCATCACAAATGTTTTGCTTGAGTTTATCCAAGACTTAAAATTTGATAATTGTATTTTAGTCAGTCTAACCTTCACCCCATCTGCCTGCTACTGCACATTAGTGTCTAGTTTAAATTTGCCTTCTACCTTTGAGCACGAAATAGTTAGCCAGAAGGAATTAACTGACCCCCATTAACAGGTCTGTGTCAATCTGTGACGCATCTTAAATCTGTCACTTCTTCCAGTAATTGTCCACTCCTCTGTCTCTTATTCATTTACCTGCGAATCCACCTTTGGCAGTCCCCAGGGGCCTTTTCTTTGACCCCTTCCCAAGGATTTTGGCTAACATTTTGTAAAACATGAAAATAGCTTTTATTGTAACAAAACTATTATGGCCCTTTTCTTACGTCGCGTGTTAGCCTATCCGGTAGCTACACGGCACCATGGCAAACTACTACTGCACAGTACAAACCGGGCTAATTGCGTATATTAGTGCTGCAAAATAGGGCCTTCCAAATTACAGACAAAGTTTTAGGTAACACAGTGGGTATATGTTGTCTACTTTTTTAGCTACTTACGTACCTACCCTAGAGAGTCTATCCTGTAGTTACCGACTAGTTACCCACTAGGTTGGAGAGAAGGTAGATACTGATCTATGCAGCTACCCATAGCTACCTCTCGCATAATTCAACTACGCGTCCATTTTGATAGTTAGACAGAATGCGTTTTCTGTTTTAGCATTTATTTTTGCTGACACCAGTTTTTGCTGGACACCACGTGGGAGAGCGTGGCCTAGTTGCAGTGGTTAGGGTGCTTGCCTCGGGCGCAAATTACATCAAATTCCCGGGTTCGAATCCCGTTTGGGGTCGTGTCACTTGCTGGGATTTATTCGAGTACTACCATTCCTTCTGTATTGATTCTGTAGACCAGCTATTGATTAAATACAGAATACCTGCTTCCTCCATGGTCACTTGGAATTGGGCAAATGCGATCATGAAAGCATCCCGTCCTTCGGAGGGGACGTGTAACCGTCGGTCCCGTGTACAGAGAGTACACCTGTATTTACATTCGCAGTTCAGTGTCGAATAAGAGTAGGTGTAAACCCCTGAACTGTTTTTCCCAATTTTTCCTCCCCAGCCGCAACTAGGCGGGCCATGTTAGGAGCTTCCGCATCATGATACAACGCGGCCCCGGAGTAAAGCACACAGCTAACAAATCCTGACACCAACCACATAAGCCATTACAATGACTTGTGGAATACGAGACAACAAAAAAAAAGGCCTCTCACACATGCGCAGCATTGCGGTTCTTGGAATCATTTCCAGAATTCCACACCCAGGGTGGGGTGGGGTTCCTGGCTAGTGGCTACGTGCATATTGGATTAAACATGCATTTATTTGGGGTTAAATTCATTTGCCACCCAGGACTGCACTGAATTTAACACACCAGGTTCCTTAATATACAGGAAGCATTTAACACCTAAATGTCCAAATTTGTACCGGCGGTCTCGACCACCAAAGTTCCCCCCCCCCCCCTCGCGGCAGTAACAAGGACGAAAGTAACATAACTTAGGATCACATGGAAGGTTGGTGGTAGAAAATGAGTGGTTTCTCCGAACCACTGGGGCTCATGCCATAGCTGTTTTGCAAATACCATTTAAGATGACTCCAAGATGACTTCGAAATGTTGTTGTAGTCAACATATGATACCATTTCATGGGCCGTACAACCATTTAGTAGTTTATTTGGACCTTGGGTGATTGACCCCCTTGACCTCGGACTACTTCACAAACTTTCATCACTTTCATTTCTGTATGTTGACCCCACCTATAAAGTTTTCAATAGCCATGCATCCATTTGTGATTTGACATGATAAACCTTGTAAATGAATGTGGGAAATAATTTTTTGGTATCCAAAGGTTAATACTCCCCAGGTTTCAAGACCATAGAACCATTTGTTAGTGATTTGACTTTGGATGACCCTGAATGACCTTAAAATGACCTCACACGTTACAGCACTAAAGTTGGACCACACCCACAAAGTTTCATGACCATACAACTAGTTGTAGTGATTTGACCACCTTTGACATTGGATGACCCCAGATGACCTAGAAATGACGTTGAAAAATTTTGGTATCAAATGCTGACTACACCCATGACCATACAACCATGGATGATCCCACATGACCTTGAAATGACCTTCAAAATTTCCAGCACTGAATGTTGACCACACCCACCAAGTTTCATGACCATACAACCATTTGCAGTGATTTGACCTCAGATGACCCCCAGATGATCTGGAAATGACCTTGAAAAATGCTTCAAATGCTGACAATACCCACTAGGTTTCATGGCATTACAACCATGTTAAGTGGATTTGACCTTGGATGACCCGCACGACCTTGAAATGACCTTCAAAATTTTTGGCACTGAATGTTAAATGCATCCACCAAGTTTCATCATCCTACCACTTGTTTAGTGATTTGACCTTGAATGACCCCACATGACCTTGAAATGACATTCAAAATTTTTGGCATCAAATATGGACCTCAGCCACCAAGTTTCATCATCCTACCACAATTGACAAGGTTTAAAGCAATTTAACCCATTTTGACCACATTTGACCTTTGACCCAAGCCACATGACCCATCTCCGAACTCATCCACCTCCTACTTGAGTGACATCTATGGTGCAAAGATGGGCACCCATACTTGCTCAGATAAAAAGATATCGTTTACAAGGTTTGTAGCAATTTAACCCTATTTTTGACCATATTTTACCTTTGACCTATGACACATGACCCATTTCAGATCCAGGCCAACGTGTACTTGAGATACATCTATGTTGCGAAGATGGACCCCCACACTTGCTTAGATCCAAAGATATCGCGTGGGACACACACACACACGCACGGACGAAGAGCATTTCTATAGTCCCCCTTCGCCAACAAAAGTTGGGGACCAAAAAGACAACTCCAAGCTAACTCTCTAAAGTGACATAAACCTGACCCTTTTGACATCATTATGCATAAGTTATATTTTTATTTTTTAAACTGAATCACACCGCTTTCATTATTTTTTAATAAAAATCAGGTGCAACTTTTCTGTGCATTCGGCTGGACACACAGTGCCTGTGATTTGATCTCGGTGCATGTGAGATTATTTTAATATTTTTCTTTGGCTTTGAAAAAGCAACCCGAATGGAAAATATATGGCTCTAAAAAACAACCCAAATGCAAAAACCCAGTTTTGTACCGAAAGTAAATCATGGGGAAATTGCAGCAGGTGTAACAAATAAGGGGATAAATGTGCTTTCTCAGGTTAGAAGGCAAAGCCCTCCCTGAATCCTTTGTTACCGAGCCAATTTGGTTGACCTTGGATCGTGTTTGCCAGCAGTGTACCTACTTTCATTTGCATAATTTAAAGCAGTAAAGTAGCCTTTGATTTACTGAAGGTTTTGATGTTTTGAAAAGCAGCCTGAGGCTGATAGTAAGCACAAGATACTCAATTATGAGCTGAGATTTGAAATGTAATTGCAATAGGCGTATAATTAAATATCGAAATAAAAGATCTCTGATACATAATTCAGAGACAGGTTTTCTTTCTTCAGTTTTCATTTTTTTTTTCGTTTTTAAGCAGCGTCATCCAAGGTACTTATGTTCCACAGTGAAAATTGTTGGACAGGGTCTTTTACATGGGCTTTCAAAATGAATAGGCAAACGACTACTAGTGTCAACATTCCCTGCACACGCCTGCCATTCAAATCTATGAAAATCAGCCCCATATTATAGCATATGAAAAATTCAAATTCTGTGATGCCAGTAAATGAAAGGTTATACATGTCTGAGGGTTCGCTTTCTTAAACAGATAGAGTAAACATACCACAGACGGTTTTGTTTTTTTTTTTTTTTTTGATAGCACACAATTCAATATGATTTGGGATGCTTAAAAATTTGTTGGGACACGCTTTTTCAAAACTTAAAATCATCACTTTTAATTCATTGTTTTAACCCCAAACACCCTTTCCCATCTATAGACAAACTTAGATGTAGTGACATTCCGCAACAATAATACATTATTTTATAATGAACTAGGTATTTTAGACATCAATCAGGACATTTTTCCAGGTGCTTTTCCACCAGCTATTGAGGTCAAAGCAATTCCATGCCTTCGCGTGTAAAAGAAAAAACGCAGTTGGCATGCCCTCTGATTGACCGTCTTTAAAGTTTTGGACATGAAGAGGAAATTATGGGAACTTTCATGGGTTCTCATATGAGGATGGAGAATAAAAGGGGGAACCCAACTGTTTTTTGGACGGGAGAATGAGCGGTACTACATGTAAATGTTATTCAAGCATAAAGAAGAATACTACAGAGTTACCAATTTTGTTTTTGGCTAAAAACTTGTCTAAAATCTTTACTTTTTATCAAACTTCATGATCAAAAATTGGATATGGGAACATTTTTCTTTTCTGGAAAAAGGGACTTGGGTAGCTGGATGGGTCTGGCATTTGGTGGGGGGGGGGGGGGCAAACGGGGCCCAGTCCCCCATTAAAGGTACATGATTAAAAACCTTTTAGAGATGTACAATTTAACATGGACATGCAAATAACCGTCTATATGATATTGGAATGGAACACACCAATAAACTCTACCTGTGTGATGAGTGTTGCTTCTGGTGATGCTCTGTATGCACACCGTGATCAACGGTTGTCATTACTAGTCACTCTAATACCGGTTGGTCATTGAATCCCCCAGACACGGTCTGGTCTCGGAAGGTTTTCTTGGGCGTAGGCAGTAAGAGGTTGACTTCTTCATTTGCTGCAGGACTGATGTTGTGTTGGCAACGGACGGTTGTCGCGTCTGAATTAGGACATGACCGTGCAATTGTGTTTGGTTGATATTGTTATGTGTGTTGGAGTCTGTGACTTGATTGTCGTGGCTGAGAGTCATCAAGTCATCACCATGATGATCATTGTCCATCTTGTATCATCGTTTGAAATTCTCTAGACCAAATTACGAGCAGTTTTTCAAATCCAGTTCGTCCATCCGTCCACCAGTACTGTATTTGCTGAACAACTCATGAAGGCAATCCCCTGGAAGAATGGTAATTGGTCCAAGGGACCCTGAGTACCTGTGAGGGCTTACTGTTTGGGGTGTCCATCTGTGCTCTTTGTCTGTGTGACCAGAATCTCTTCAGCAGAGGCCATGGTAAGGAATGATGTCAATAGCACTTAAGAGATGTGAAAGCTACCCCTGCAGTGAGACTACACAAGTGATGATGATTTCGTCTACATGATATTGTCGGATTGGCCATTGTAAACTTTGGTCGTGTAGCTGTGCAAGTCTTTATCTTCAATGCATGCTTCAGCAGACATCAAATCATGGTAATGAAAGAACAAAAAATCAGAGTTTTAATTATTTCATATGCCATCAGCTATATGCCTGTCTGGGTGATTGAGTTACGAGATTAGAAAAAAATACATCGGTACTCGGACAGAATGTCGCCTGCCGTCGGGTTTGAATGAGAGGTCTCATTTCCCATTGACCTTGGGCATGTGAACCTTTGAACTCATTAACAAATATGATTGACCCAATGTTGCACTATGATTCAAGTTGTTCCAATTGAACTTCAACTTTTCCATTTGTAATGATAGGTCTCATTGACCTTTGAACCTGGCATGTGACCTTTTACATCATTAACAACTGACGGGGACCAAGTGTTTTTTTTTTTTGTTTTTTTTTTTTTATTGCATCTATTAATCAAGTTTGGTTCAATTGAATTCAACTTTTCAATTTAGGTCACTTTTACATTTTCAGCCTATCTTACAAAACTTGACTCATCATGACCTTGACCTTGTATGGGACTTTTTACACTCATCAGCAAATTGCCGGGATCCCATGTTGCATCTATGATTGAAGTTGGGTTTGAATCATCAAAGGATGTGGATATTACAACAAGCAAATGTGAACCCTTTTCCAACAGACACCGACTACAGTGGAAAAAGGATCCTATGTGTCGTCCTGCCTTAGGGCAGGCGACACAACCAGGCATATGCAGATGAGTGAGAGCGGCCCATGCCCAGTGCTGGTCAGCAAGTCACCGATATCGACCGAGTGGACTTTGAACTTATGCTTAACATTCCTGAACACAAGATGTTAGAGTCTGGAAAGGCATATTGAGAGAATCATGAAGGAGGAGAATGAGTGGGATGAGAAGGTAGAGACTGATGTGGTGGGGTGGAAGGGCCAGTTGAGAAGGTCAGCCAGGAAGAAGTGGTAAAGGAAATCAGAGAAAGAAAAAAGGAAGTAAATTAGGGACCCTCAGAGGTGAGTGATGAGATGATTAGGCGAGGGAGAGAAGGGATTGGGGTGATGATGGAGTTGTGTCAGAGTGTTAGATGGAGGAGGGATGCAAGAGGGGGATGTACCCCCCCCCCCCCCCCCCCCCCCCCCCCCCCCCCCCCCCCCCCCCCCCCCCCCCCCCCCCCCCCCCCCCCTCCCCCCCCCCCCCCCCCCCCCCAGCCCCCCCCCCCCCGCCCCCCCCTCCCTGAGGTGTGGCAGCTAGTGTGGTGTTCCAATATTTAAGGAAAGGGGATGCAATGAGTTGTGGCACATAATCGAGTATCGCAAAGATTCTCGTAAAGGATGGAGTGAATCAAGGTTGATTCTCGCAAACTTTAGAACAACACTGTAGCAAATTAGATGATTCCCGACAAAATGTGTTGTTGGGAAATCAAGATGATTCTCGCACACAGCACGAATTTCTACCCCTGATTTGGAGCATGCAATGAAAATTGGGGAGAGGTTTAGAGATAGGATTAGGAAGATAGTGGAAGTGGATGAGATGCAATTGGATTTATGCCAGGGAAGGCATTTGATAGATGCAGACTGCAGTGTTTATTTTGAAGAATTGCAGAGGATTATCGAGCTAAAGGGAAGAATCTGTATGTGTTTTTAGACTTGGAGAAGGCATTTGATTAGGGTAGAGGAAAGTGATAGAGTGGGCGAAAGGAAGAGAGGATACCAGAAGTAATGGTTAGAGCAGTGATGAGTTTGTATGAAGGAGCAAGACAAGAGTTAGCGTTGGGATTCTGATTTGTCTGAGGCTGGTGAGCTGAAGGTGGGTGTGCATTCAAGGCTTGTACTTTCACAATTTAGTTTGTACAATGTGAGTTACGTAGAGGCACAAGAAGGTTTGATGAGTGAGATGTTGTTGATGATGACTTGGTTTTAAGAGTGAGACAAAATGGAGGGACTGATGGTAAAACCTTGGGAAAGACAAAAGTGCTGGTGAGCATGAGCTGGGGGGGGGGGAGTGGGTAGTGCAGTCAGGGAGACCCATCTTCTTCCCTCCAACACCCCATCTTCCCACAGCCCCATCTTCCCAAAATCCCATCTCAACAAAAAGAAAAGAGGAAAATGAAAAAACAGAGATGCCCGAAAAAAAAAAGAGGCAAAAGCAAAAACCACAGCGGACAAAGAAAAAAAAATAGAGAAAACGGCCCAACACCAAGTAGGCCAAGGACAAAAAACAAGAGGAAAAAAGGAAAAAAAGATCCACTATGCGGCACAGGAAAAAAAAAGGGCAAGGAAAAAACAACCAGAGGGAAACACGAAAAACAAAAAAGAGGAAACACGGAAAATAACCAAGAGGCCACAGGACCAACAAAAAGAGGAACAACGGAACAACAAAAAGAGGAAAATTAAAAAAAAAAAGAGGAAAAAGGAAAAAAAAAGAGGACACAAGGAGAAAAAAAAAGAGGAAAACGGAAAAAAAAAAAGAGGACAAAGGAAAAAACACCAATCTTCACCTTCCCAACCCCCATTTCCCCTTCACAAACCCCAATCTTCACCCTTACCAACCCCAAATATTAACCTTCCAAAAAAAAATCTTCCCCTTCCCAACACCAATATTCCCCTCCCAACCCCCATCTTACCTCCCAACCCCACTTTACCATTCCAAACCTTTCTTCCCCTTCCCAACCTCAATCTTCTCCTTTCCCAACCCATATTCTGCCCTCCCAACCCCCAACTTCATCCCAACCAACATATTACCCTTCCCAACCCCCATCTTCCCCTTCCCAACCCATCTTCCCCTTCCCAACATATCTTCCCTCCAAGTCCCCATTCCCTTACAACATCCCATCTTCCCAACATTTCCCCTTCCAACACCCCCCTTCCCTCCCCTTTCCAACACCCCCCACCCAACTCCCTACCCCTTATGCACCACCAAACACCTACATGTATCTCCCCTTCCCAGCTTCATCTGCCCCTTTACATCACCCATCCACAGGTTTGCCAATAGGGATACAAGCGAACCCTATATTCAGGTACATTGTAATTGGTAAAGTGTACATTGATGTAGTGTAGTACAGGGTTCCCAAAGATAAGTTCACCCCTGAAATTCAAAGGACATTCATTGCATAATTTCACTCAGAACTGGATGATTTGAAAAACAAATTTCAAAAGTTTGAAGAGAGGAAAAAACATTGGCTCTGCAACAAAAGTTGTTGCTTTTCACAAAACACCTTTGACATCAACCCAACTCACTTTTTCAAAAATGATGTTTTCAGAAAAAGTGGCACTTACCGTATTCAAATGTCTAAAGAAATAATTATCAATTTACAACAATTAAATTCCACCTTTATATTCAATGCGGTCTGAAGTGAATAAGGTTCAGCCTTGACGCATAGGGCAAACAAATAAACAAAACAAGACAAATAAAAGAAAAACAAACAACATGAGATGTAGCTTTACATTCATCAGTATCAAATGAAGTAATTTTTCTTTGCAGATTGCTCTTTAGAAAGAAAAGCAGTAATGTTTTTAATGCCTGTTTCAAATCAAAATAAGCTTAATTGTTTGTCATTCAGGATTGGACTCAATAGTCAAGGTTTCCTCCATTTGCAACTTATGGACATCATTGTAGTGGTTAAAAATTGCTGATCTGTTGATGAATGTGGTTCCCATGCTATCTGGATAATTCACCAAGTGAGCCAGTTTAGCACTCCTTTGGGCGATCGCTTCACCATTGCACCTGGTGTTGTTACACAAAATCCCATTCATTAGTTGGGTGGTTGTATGCATATTTGTTTGTTGTAATGGTTTTTGCCTATGCGTAATATTTAAAGGTCATGGCCCGATCGTAATAGCCTCGTCCCCCGAACCCAGATTTACGGAAGTGGTCAACATTTTGGTCTCAGAAAGAAAGCTACTATGTTTCTCTTTACCCTGTGAAATCTTAGAGCCAAATAATGTTGGGTTTGGAAGTATGAGCGAAAAATGTGCCCCATTTAGATGTATGGTTTTCTCGACACTGAGTACACGCGATGACGTGATGTATATTTGAATAACCATCATGAGGACAGGACTATATGGGGGTTACAAAATCACGTTTTAGCTTCGCATCTCAATACGGATTGAAATATCGGCGCGGGGGAAACTTACAGAGGAGGTTTTGGAGGAAGGCCAATATATCAACATTCAAAACATTCTTATCCTTAACGGGACATCCCCCTTTAAGCTTAATTAATTCAGGACAGCCCAATGACTATACAGAAAGGAAATGAAAAGCGTTGTTGTTGTAAATTATGGATTCTTGACTTTAGACCTTTTGAATACGGTTAAAGTGCCACTTTTTCTGACGACCATCAGGTTTGGAAAAAAGGCGTGTGTGTTTATGCCAAGAGGTTTTTGAAAAGCAATGACGTTTGTGCCAGAGCAAAATGTTTCCTCTCTTCAAAACTTTTTAAAAATTTTCTAAACATTTAGTTCTAAGTGAAGTTATGCAACGAAATGTTCTCGAATTTTAGGGGGGAACTTATTTTTTGGGAACCCCTTATTAGTATTACTCCCCTCCCCTTCCCAACATAAATCTCCCCTTCCCATCTCCCCAAAGATCAAAGATGACTTTGTGGTCACCTCCGCTCACTATCCCCCAAAGCTGTCTATACAGAATGACACTCCCAAAACACTCCGGAGTGTTATTGGAGTTTGAGCTTCACCCCTATTTTTTTATTGGGATAAAACCCTGCTATGCTAGACCCTCGATAAAACTCCGGAGTTTAAAACTCTGAATGCGTCCACGCGGCCAGAAACTCCGATCGACACTCCGAATTTTGAAACTCTGGATAATAAACATGGAATTTACTGCCAACCTCAGGAGTCAGAGGTCAATTTAGAAGAGATTACCAGCTATGGGACCAGGCCTTCCAGTTCGAGGTCATCCAGTAATAACAGAGGATCACATGTTTGAGGTCCAATAAGACAGCACAAATCCTTTGCCTGAATGCTATGCATTCGCCATCCACCATAGAAAATACACGCTGCAAGGCCGATGATCCTCAACCAATTCCTGAATTTTTAGTGCTTTAAAGCGCCCCAAAACAGCTCCAAATGGCCAAATGACACCCCGATTTCAGGATTGGGAGATCGCTCTATAGATTTTGGACTCAGATCCACCCCTACCCACTACCAAAATGTCATCAACATACGATAAGAAATGTAAGCCCTGATTAAAAAACACATAAAAACATTGAGTCCTTGCCCATCATAGCTTTAACCCTAGCGTGGCTAGTGCGCAAGGGTTAAAAACTGTAAAAAATGTCGGCGCCCACGCCACCCATAGTGTGTTGTTTCCCTGAATGTTTGGGCTATTTTACTGCCTAATCTGAATTAAAACATTAGGGGATGTCATTTTAAAAACAAGTTACGTTTTTGGATGATATGCATGATTGATTACAAAGGCAGAAAAATATGATTACGAATGATTTATGATGCAGGAACTGCATTTTCGTGGAGGCTCAAAAATTTGCAGTCCATCGGTCTTTGTCATGAACGTGGACACGGATACATGTACGATGAATGAAAATAGGTCCGTGTACATGATAGAATTAAACAGTAAATATAACTCCCAGTTCTACAGTGCATACAAAGTGTCAGAGACTCTTTAGGTAATATTAAACACGATAACCCAAAAATCAGAAAAGCACCTTTAATAGGCAAGTAAACCTCCCGAGAACGTTCGGAAGGTTTGTTGGACAAACCGTAAGAAAAGAAGACACAATACTTCGGGTTTCCACTTGTCTGCTGTCCTAATGGGCCTCATATAGACAGCGCTGCCTTTGATTTTGACTGTTGTGTAATATATCATCTTTATTGTGATGGATATAACTTGATCAGCATTCTAATTAATGTAAAATCCGGTTCAATCAAACAAAATTTGGGGGCGACACTTTCTGGAGTCCCTCCCTTTAAAGCTTTCTATCAAAAATAAACCCCTTTTGGGAATTAGCTGAGATACTTTACTTCTTTGTAACAAAAATTTGTGAAATTGCTAATCAATTCCTATAGGTAGCAAGTAAGAAACATTCAGCCCAATTTTTTATATTGAAATATAAGCAAATGCAAATCACCTTGGTTTTTTCAACTAGACATTTCTTGTAGCCCAATTTAAAGGTACAAAATCTAGTTAAGTGTGTAATCAATGAAACATCTACATATGACAGAAAATCCGGATGCCTTGTGAAATCTCCCGGGGAATCTCGTCTCGTTGGACCTTTAAGTGTATAGGGTGTGTGGGCAAATATTTTTTGTGGCCAATTTGGGGGAGGATTTGGAAGAATATTGTCTTGAACAGTCATTGTAATTTGGAAAATGAAAAAAAGCAAAATAAAAAGAAAAATCAAGTCAATTAGTATCATTTCATGCCTATCATATTTTAAGAGAATAAAGGTATGATTTTGGGAACCAGTATATCTCTTAACAACAAATTGAAACCATTCTTTTTGCGTGGAAGAAACTACTTCGCCTCCAGGCTCATTCTTCCACTTAAAATAATGGTATCATCCACCATTTCAATTTGGCTAAAGAGAGGTTGGTTCCGCGCGCGGCAGTCCATACATTTATTATCGATTCTTAAAAGGGTTCCCGTGGGCCCGATCGCTAATAAGCCTCGTCCCCAGTGAAGCCCCGCCCCATAGGTTTGAAAGCCGGAAGTGGGTCACATTTTGATGTCAGATGAAATCTACTGAGTTTTTCTCATGTACCCTTGAAAGCTTAGAGCTCAAAGGATGGTGTGTGGTTTGGGAAGTTTTATGAGTTGAAAATGTGCCCCATTTTGGGTCGACCAATATTAACAGTGTACACAGTACTCCTAAGCCTTTTATCAAGGCTTTGATTATTTCTTTCATGTGTTGAGTCCCCTATCTGGAACCGCTCAACGGCCTGTCGCGTAACAAAGCCTTTTCGCAAATATTTCCTTTTCTTTGTTACGCATTGATTTTTTCGGGAATATTTTCTATTTCTTTTCCGAAACTAATCGCGAATCGGTTGTGATTGGTCAATGATGATGGCCCGGTTAGCTTAAAATAGTCCCCAGAATACGAGTTTAGTGGAAACTGAGCAATAACCATTCAATTATTGTGTTTTGGGACGATTCAAGACAAAGCGAATACAGCCATGACAGCGAGGACCCCTGAGACCGCTAGCTGGGAATGTAAATGTGAACACATCTTGGCTGCTGTGAAAACGCCCGGTGAAAAATCAATGGTGGAAATTATATACTGCAATCGTTTTGTCACTGGTAAGGATCCCGGTGTATAGGATCCCTACTCGAGCTCAGCTAGCACGTACGGTACTGTTATGAGTCTTACTTATGAATCGTAGTTTGAAGCTAACGGCTACGTGTACTGATGTGATAACGTTACTATAAATGTGAATGTCAGTCCATTGTATTGAACGATGTTGTATAGTACACGTATTTTCAATTGCATCGTTCAGCATGGTTCAGTCAGCCTGAACGTTTAGCCTAAATTGGTGGCAATTGTGTGAGGTGCCTTGTCAATATTTGTCATTAAAAGTTGCCGAGGGAAGTTCTTGTCTAGACTAGGAGGTGCGTGTCCCCAAAATTCTCGGCGTGAATTTGTGAACTAACCTTCATTTCTTTCTCTTCTGGCTTGAATTTTGTGATGTTTCCGCCACACATCACATTTTGCGTGGCATGATGATACGCGGGTAGGGATTCCATCATTTTAATTTTTAATGTCAAATCACTTGTCATGTCTGTGGTGGCAATTTTGACTTGGTCACTGCGGTACAATATTTGATAAAATGACTGACGTATGCCTTAGTCTAGTCTCATATTCCGTGTGTTTGTGCAGGGAAGGTGGGAATCCACTTTTACTGGGGACTTATATTTCTGCAGAGCTGGCTATCAACTAGCCCATCTGCCATCTCACCTACCGTACGGACTCACTCACACTCGCAGAGCTTCGTCGATTGAACTATTTGCTTTGAAAATCTTCTGCCTATTAGGCCGTGCAAAAATCGATATGGTAATTTTGACGGCGACGTCATCGATATTGCAGTTATCTGAAACGTTGTCATCGATGAACTTGGGCGGTGCTTACGATAACGACTACTTTGATGGGACACATTATGCTTGCACAGGAAATACATTTGCGCAAAGACGCCTCGATCCGCTCGGCCTCACGGCCTTCGGCGATCGACCCGCGCCTTCGGCGCGCACAGAGCGGTTGGTTGATAAAATGCGAGGCGTCTTTCACAAAGACTAACATTACTCTAGATGGTGCTTACAAAATCACGCTTTTTAGCTCTCTGCATCAAAACGGATTGAAATTCGAACTCGGCGCGAAACTTTACCGATGGGGGGTTTTGGAGTGAAGGCCATCTATCAAGATGAAACACTTATCCTTTAAACGTGCTTGTTCCTCCGATTTTTGTCTATCGTGTTCTCTCCTTTGAATGAGAGCTTAACACTTTTTGTACACACTGACTATTAATACCGTGGGAAACAGACTTGGGTTTTAATTAATGCTAGACGGCCGATAATGTAGAGTGCAACGCCCTTTCACTACTGTGCTAATTTGATGGTCCCCACTAAAACGGTAGTTTTTTATCGATATCTTGAGAATAAATGGATTTGAAAAGCTGAAATTTCAGGACAACAATGAGAAAAATACGGGCCTTTCATCTGCTAAATCAAAATTTATACTCTTCCGGTTAATCCCAAAGACATCGCAACAAGCACCTTAAATCAGGGGCCACCCCCTTTAAACAAGCTTTTTAAAAGATCATCTTTAACCTAATTTACGAGATACAACAAGGACCGACAACCCCACCACTCCAGTGGCAATTTGCAGACCTGTGAGTGATTTGAAAAAAGTAGCTGAAGAAAAAGCTAAATAAGCATATTTACATGTTACAAACCAGAGTACGGAGTCAAAACATGTCCGAAAATGAAAGAAAAAAGCTAAAAAGACTTAAAAAAAAAAAAAAAAAATAAAAAAAAAAACATTAAAAATCTGAATCAAGCTAAAAGTAAAACTTAACTCTCACCTGCAGGCCCTGCCCAGTGAGAGAAAAATGGAAAAACCCACAAAAAACGCAATATATTGCAAAAACACAACATGTAGGTTTTACGCTGAATGCAGCAAAATGCGGTACAACAAACGTGTTCATGAGCGCTCAACAATCCAAATACCAATACCATTCTTTAAAAAACAGCGTTGAAAAATGGTTTTAGCAATTTCCATTGGCTAATGCCAGGTTCAATTCGAAGACAATTGAACCCCGTATATGTAACACACACTAACATATGTTATTAATATCATAACACAAACAAACGTTTGCTGTACATTTCGCGCGCAGCCTGCCAATTTGCGTCTGCGTCCTCACTTCTGCTTGCCATATGTTCGTTGTGCTCAACAACGGGTTGTTCGATTTCATCATAGCCAAACTTAAGGACACAAAATCTGTTAAAGGATGACCTAGGCCATCGGAAAAAGGCTATAGGAAGGGCCTAGCGTAAAGGAGGATGGCCACGATTAAGGATACAAAGTTTTCATCTTAATACAATTGACCCTTCTCTCCAAAACCCAAAGTTTTGTCCCAAAATTTCAATTGTTTTGAATCGAGAGCTAAAAACGTGATTTTGTTGTAATCCCCATAAGTATGTGTAAAATTAAGGGGGATGGCCCCCGATTAAGGATATGAAGTTTTCATCATTTTTCATCAACATCCAAAATCTAATCACATCTGGATAAGATTGCTTCAACAACCCACCCAACACAAACCCACCTGTAAAGTTTGTCCGCTGCCGATATTTCAATGGGTTTTCATGTGATAGCAGAAAACTGATTTCGTACGGCCCCATATTTAACTGTGTAAAATTAATTATTGTCGAAGAGACAAATTGGGGGACTTATTCGCCCTCCATTAAACTTTCCGAAACTCAAACATCCTTTGGCCCTAAGATTTCACAGGGTAAAGAGAAAATAATATAGCTTCTTTTTCTTTCCCCTTCTGATAAACCAAAAATGTTGACCACTTCCGTAAAAAAAAATTTTCCGGGCTTCTGGGGACGAGGCTATTAGGGATCGGGCCATGGACCTTTATATTGGTCGACCAAAATGGGGTCACATTTTTCGCTCATAACATCGAAACAACATCCTTTTGGCTCTAAATTTCACAGGGTACATGAGAAAATAGCTTTCTCTGAATAACAAATGTTACAACTTCCGAAAAATTGGGCTTCTGGGGAACGAGGGCTATTAGCGATCGGCCATGGACTTTAAATTTGGGCTTAAATTATAAGCTGTTTTTTAATAGTATTTAAGAAGGAGAATAGTTGGGAACTGGTAGGCCTACTCGGAACAGGACATGGCAGTGCTTGTACCATTTTCATTTTACATTTTCTTTCCTCTATTCTCGCTCTATGATCAAATGATTTAATTTAATACTAATCTGAATCTCTGTGATGATTACTACTATCAGTACCATGTCCATATGCAAACCAGCCCAAAGCAATGTCCGGACAACATGGACAAGGTTATTGCTCAGTTACACGAACCCTCGATGCATGATGCTCAGTATGACAGTATTGGTGCAGTCCATGGCAGGTGTGCCAAGCAGGCTTATGATGAGGCTGGCAGTTTGCTTCTTACGAGGGCTGCATGCAGGCTGGCTGATCTAACATTTAATTTAAATTAAACGACATGGATTGGGCATGCCATGCATTGGTTGAGCATTATTATGCCGTGCAGCCGGCATGTCGGCCACGACTAAAAATGAGTTTCCATTGAATTTGAGCCCGAGTATTCATAAATAGAAAATACTCACCCCGATGTAGTACGGCGAGAATGCACAATACCGGAGCATAGAATCAGTCATGAATTATTCCAAATACAGCTGACACCTTCTCTCAAACCGGCTCAAGCCACAATACTAATCATCACATGTGTTCAAAAATGTTAAACAATCACAACTTGTGCAAAGTTTGAACAACTTTCAGGATTTTCACACGATACGTATTGTACACTTTTTGTGTCGTGTGCGTATGGGGACAAATTGCGGGCCGTGTGCAAAATGTTGGCGTAAGGATATGACGTCACATATTTAATTAATTATTCCAACTTTAGAAATACCATATTCCGACTTTAGCTGATAGCCCCTTGGATGAGGTATTGCAGGAAGGTATTTTGCTAATAACATTCCAATTTTTGCTGCATCATTCAACCCTGTTTATAAAAGGTTGTTTTGCAGCTTCTGTTTCACAATTTGCTTTTCATTTGGGCTGGCAGTGTTTTATCATTAAAGGAACTGATCATTTTTTATCATTAACTTTTTGAATCCGTAAAAATATATGGTGTAAAAAATTAATTGGGAAGATTTTATTATGCCCATATTTTCACTATTCGAATTTAGATTCTATCAGAGACTTGGCAGGGTTAGAGAGTGTGACACCCTCCGTAGGGGGCTCACTAGAAAAATACACAATTTATAATAAAAAACAACAACAAAGTAAAAGAAACCCGAGTGAGACGGGTATTTACAAGGCGGCCTTCATGCCGCCTTGTCTGTTTTTTGATGCGTTCTTCTTCTTTCTTTCTGTTCTTCTGGCAACAAATGCGTCTAGCTCGTCATTGTTTGACTCTTCTGACATACTTCTACCAATGACCGTTGGTCTTCCGATTCATGGTCATATAACTTTGACTCCCTTTCTGACTTTGACCTGGCCACAGGCATCAAATATGTAGGTAATTGCCAAAATATCTTCTTCTACAGATTATCCGAGATCAACTAAACTGTTCAGATGAACTAATGACCCATGCTTCATATAGGTGTTCATGATAAGGAGTCAAAGGTCATTAAGGGGGGTCATTTCCGGTCATAAACCAAGATATGTCATTTAATTGGCAAAATATCTTCTTCTACAGAAATATGCCGATATCAACTAAATTTTTTCACAAGACCTCTGACCCATGCTACATACATGGTGTTCGGATAAGGAGTCAAAGGTCTTAAGGGGTCACTTCCGTCAAAACCAAAAATATTCCAAAATATTCAAAATTTTTATCTCATAACCAAACATAGTACAGTACCTTAACTTGCAGATATGCTTCCATGTTACCTGGTGTATGCAAGGCATGTTTATTTTGGAGGTCACAGGTCATTTAGGTCATTCCGTTTTGGTAATTTTCAAGAATTTTTATCTCCAACTAAGCATCGTAAATTTTTTTATTTGCATTCGAACAATGCTTTTTGTTGTGTACACGAGGTTTTTTTTATACCGGGCTCGAAAGGTCATTAAGGGGGTCAAAAGGTCAATTTTTGCCAAAAAATACTAAAAATAAGACCAAATTTGGGATTTATCTTAGCCTAAAGAGGCAGAATAAAGCCCGTTATTACTACAGTGATGTACATTTATATTAGAAGAGGTCTTATTAGTCTCAACCCCAAGGTCACAGTTCAAGGTCAAAGGTCAAATTTACAAAAGCTCCGATGCCAAACTGAAATTTGACAGATAATCCGTAGGGATCTCGTGTAATACAGAAAACATACAGTTGACGCTATTCGTGACCCAGGGGTCCGTTATAGAGTGCAAAGGTCAAATCCCTGATATGCTTTGATGAGTTAAATTAATTGTCAAATTTATCTTCTTCTACAGGATTAACCTGATTTCAACTAAACGTTCGAGGACCACTGACCTTGCATCTATATGTATTCAGGGATAAGAGTCAAAGGTCAGTGGTGGGTCATTCCGGTTTGAAAGCAAAATTGTGAAAAATATTCAAAAAATCGCGTCTCTCAAATTACGTAGCAGAGTGACCGTCATTAGAGCACATTTATTTTATAGACAGGGTCTTCGGTTTATCCAGTTTTAGATCGAAGTCCTTAAGGGGTCATATTCCGGTCAAAAACCAAAAATCTTCCAAATATTCAAAAATTTTTATCTCAAAAACCAAAAGATAGTACCGTACTTAACTTGGCCATTGCCTTCATATTCCTGGTGTATGCAAGGTATTTTATTTGGAGTCAAGGTCATTTAAGGTCCTTACCGGTTTAAGTAAATAATTCAAAATTTTGATCTCCAAAACTAAACCTGTTAACATTTTTTGTTTTGCATGGAACAATGATTTTTTGTGTACACGAGTTTTTTTAATACCGGGATCAAAGGTCATTAGGGGGTCCAAAAAGGTAATTTTTGCCAAATATACTAAAAAAAAAAAAAAAAAAAACATAAACCAATTGGATTTCTTAGCCTAAAGAGGACATATAAGCCCGTTATTACTACGTGATGTAACATTTATCGTAGAAGAGGTAATATATGCGTCCCTCGACCCCAACTGGTCAAAGTTCAGGTCCAAGGTCCAAATTTACAACAAGCTCATATTGAACTGAAATTTTGACAGGATAATCCTTGGGGTATCGTAAATACAGAAAAAATACAGTTGACCCTCTTCGTGACCCAGGGGTCACGTTATAGAGGTGCAAAGGTCAAATCCCTGATATGCTTGGAGTGCGTGTAATTTTATTGTCAATTATCTTCGTCTACAGGATTTTACGCCGATATTAACTAAACTTCTTCAGATGAACCACTGACCCATGCCTCCTATAGGGTGTTCAGGGATAAGGAGTCAAACGTCATTAAGGGGGGTCACTTCCGGTTTGAAGCCAAAAAATTTGAAAAATATCAAAAAATCGCTGTCCTTACAAATTACGTAGCAGAGTGACGTCATTAGAGCACAGTTATTGTTACTAGGCAGGGTCTTCGGTTTGTCCACAGTTTAAGGATCGAAGGATCTTAAGGGTCCCTTCCGGCAAAAACCAAAGATAATTCCAAATATTCAAAAATGTTTATCACCAAACCAAAACATAGTACAGTAACTTAACTTGTCAAGCATATGCATTCATATTACCTGGTGTATGCCAGGTATTTTATTTTTGGAGGTCAAAGGTCATTTCAGTCACTTCCGGTTTTAAGGTCAATAATTTCAGAATTTTTATCTCCAAAACTAAGCATAGTAAAATTTTTTTTTTTGCATTGGAACCTGCCTTTTTGTTGTGACACGAGGTTTTTTTTATACCTGGATAAAGGTCATTAGGGGGTCCAAGGTCATTTTGCCGAAAAATATACTAAAAATAAACCAATTGGATTTTATCTTATCTAAAGACGACAGATAAAGCCCGTTATTACTACAGTGATGTAACATTTATAGTAGAAGAGGTAATATAGTAGTCTCGACCCCAAAGGTCAAAGTTCAGGTCAAAGGGTCCCAAATTTACAAACAAGCTCCGGTTGAACTGAACATTTGACAGAATAATCCTAGGGATATCGTAATACAGAAAAAATACAGTTTTTGACCTATTTCGTGACCCAGGTGTCACGTTATAGAGGTGCCAAGGTCAAATCCCCCCCCCCCTGATATGTTGGATTGAGTGTAATTTAATTGTCTAAATTATCTTCTTCTACAGGAATTACGCCGATATCAACCAAACTGTTTCAGAGGAACCACTGACCCTTGCTTTCAAGTATATGGTGTCAGGGATACGCGTCAAACGTCATTAAGGGGGGTCATTTGTCCGTTTGAGCAAAGTGTGAAAAATATTCAAAAAATCGCTGTCCTTACAAATTACTTAGCAAGTGACGTCATGAAGCACATGTCTGGTTACTAGTCGGGTCTCGGTTGTCACAGTTTTAGGATCGAAGGTCATTAAGGGTCCTTCCGGTCAAAAACCAAAAATATTCCAAAATATTCAAAACTGTTTATCACAACCAAACATAGTACAGTGACTTAACTTGCACATATGCATTCATGTTACGCTGCTGTAGGCAAGTATTTTTATTTTGGGCGGTCAAGGTCATTTAGGTCACGTCCGATTTTTAAGGTAAATAATTTCAAGATTTTATTTTTTTTATTTTTTGCTTTGTTTTATTTGCATTGGAACAAATGCATTTTTGTTGTGTATACGAGGTTTTTTATACCGGGATCAAAGTCATTAAGGGGGTCAAAGGTCACTTTTGCCAAAAAAATGCTAAAAAGACCCAAATTGGATTTATTCCTTAGCTAAAGAGGACAGATAAAGCCCGTTATGACTACAGTGATGTAACATTTTATAGATGCATTTCTTCATAGAAAAAATAGTAAATATAAAATTTAAAATTTACAAACAAGCTCCGATTGAAAGAAATTTGACATGAAATCCTCGGATATCGAAATACAGAACAATTACAGTTGACGCTATTCGTGACCCAGGGGTCACTTATAGAGGTGCAAAGGACAAATCCCCTGACATGCTTGGATTTAGTTTAAACTCAATGATAACGTTTCTCATAACGTTGTTTAACACGTAAAATACATTTAATGACTTTGTGATATATTGGTCAAGTTACGGGGTCAAGGTCCTTAAAGGGCACATTCAGGGGTCACCATTCCTAATTAGGCCGCCTTGGTGTCAAGTCTCAGGCATGACTATTGTTTTCTGTTTTTTAACTTTTATTTTTGTTTGTTTCTTTTTTGTTTTGTTTTTTCCTTGTTTATATTTTTTTATTTGGGGGGGGGCATGTTTAGGAATTCAAACATCGATTTTTTTTATACATCTTCAGTTCCGGAGTCTTTTGTGTTTAGTCCATACAGCTATTTCAATATGAAATACAATGTAAATAATTTTATCAGAAATAGTCCAAACTTGCCTACTAAGTCATATTGTGGGGAAATTATTGAGTTCCAATTATTTTCCCCATCCGGTTACCAGCTATGAATTACACTAGGTTAGTTTTGCGTTACCCATAAATTATGTATACTTGTCCTCCACTTAGATACACTGTTATAGTAGATTTCAAAATAAGTGAGACTCCATTAAAGTTTTAGGCTGTCCTTCCACCGTGAGAGGTAAGAGAATTATTTTAATGGCCACTAGTAAAAAATTTATGATACTCATAACAATATCTAGTAATGTAGCTAGTAAATAATGTTGACAAAATACATTATTGCTCATATAAGATAAGAATGGATGTTTTCAATTAGTATCAGGATGAAACACCACATTTATTTCATTAAACCATGGAGTATTATAGTAACTAATAGTAATAAGTCCATGATTAAACGTGTATTTGAACATATTACCTTTGACACTGCCAAATAGCATTCCTTATCACAGCAAAGGGTAGAAGTAATAATTAAAAAATTCCCAAATTAAAAAAAGAAAAATATTTTGCCATTTGGTATTGGGATACTGTATCAGCGTGACATAAAATATTTAAACTATTCCCAAAATTTCACAGGAGGGAAAAAGTTTCCATAAAAGCTACTATTCCCCATCAACAGGGAAATTTCATTTTTATGGGAACTTTTTTCCTGCATGGTGTCTTGACTAGGCTTGAGTTGCGTTGGCAGGCAGACCTCGACGAGACTTGGAAAGTGTTTTCAAATGACAGAAATATTTTATAATGTTTATAAAACAAATATGACTGCTCTATATTCGTGAAAATGGGTGCAAAATACCAGTCCCTCGTGTCCTGGAGACCGTGGGCCTACTATTTTCCCTCGACCTTCGGTTCTCGGAAAATAGTAGGCCTCACGGTCTCCATCACCTCGGGTAGTTATTTTGCTCCATTTTCCCTCATGAGCAGTCAATATTTATAATATCGAATATACACAACACAACTAAGTTTTTATTTGGCCACAACAAATGGGCCAACCTTTTATTAAGAATTAGCGCAAACAGATTTGACTGTCCCGGCCAACATGGCATAAGTCCTTCAATCGTTATTAGGTTTTTGACGTGTTAGCGAGCTACTCGCTAAAATTTTCGCAGAATCACATATATTTACAACAGTTCTGATTAAGAATCTGAAAGAAAAAATGGGGGGGCACCGACTTTGTTTTGAGGCAAGCCAAAACAAAAAAGGAATGTTGTCACTTTTTTACCCCAAGTCCTATGGGACCTTTGAAAAGTCAAAATTTGACTTAGATCACCACCAATGAAAACCTCTCGTAAAATTTTGTAATTCTAAGCTATGTTTGAGGTCCGATGTCGTTCTTCAAAATTTTGAAATAAAAAATGAGGGTTCCCGACTTTACTTTTTCCATTACACTCCGAAAACCACTGAAATTTGACACGCTTTTTCAAATTGGGGCGTCTTTTTTGTTTTTTTTTTGTTGGTTTTGTTTTTTTTATTTTTTTTTTTTTTGTTGGGCGGCAAGAAAAATCCGCGCCACATTCCATGCAGCAAGCAGAACCATGCCGTAGATATTCGCGATTTTAATAAAGGTGCACACCACTATTACGCCATCCCATAGACTTTGTATAGAAAATTCATGTTCATCTTGGGCTGTATCCGAGTTACCTTGCGTTTCAGAAAATGAGCGTTGCACAGTTTGTTCGCAAGACCTTTTTTTATACATCCAAAAATTGATCACAACATTTCCGTATAATTTGCAAATTTAGCGATTTCTCGGAGTTTAGTAATTTCGCTACTCAATTTCGCCCGAAACCGTGAAATGCAC
>JAMKCH010012261.1:0-56068 GCA_023653785.1 Ophioderma brevispina
GGTTTTACAAAAATCCTATTACGAATGATGGCACTTGGAGTTGGCAAAATTGAGATTGGGTTCCATCAACTGTCTGGTCACAATCGATTTCCATTTATGTGGTAGCTATATATGTAGCTGTGTGCAATTGTCTGTTAGTTTGATTTATGATTTAGTCATGACAAAGAACAACCTTATGCTGGCTCGGATTTTGATGTAAACTGTATGTATACAAGTGGGATGGACCCTGAAGTTTTGATCTTTATTCACCAAAGGCAAACTGGGTTTAAAAGTGAAATTATAAACCATGAACATATCTGTGATGAAATACATTTTAAACATTTGTAGCTTTATTTTCTGAATGATTTAAAAGTACTTTCAATTACTAATTTTAATTTGTGAGGTAAACTTCTGACAAAATAATTTCGTCAAGTGTAGCTACTGAGATGAAAGCAAAAGAGAAGTTTCTTGCAGCCCACAAATTGTGCATGTATTCCAAAAAAAATATGACTGGAATGCCTGGGAGGACAGCCAATGCAATATTAATTTCAACTTTTGCTACCTATCAGTATAGCAGTTCCACCTAAAATTTTGCTTTGTGATTGCAAATGCACACTGTCTTCAGGAAAATCCCCAAAAATCCGATTTATTAGCCAGCTTGACCCCCATACGCATTACTATAGCGCGACATACAATTGATAGCGTGTATCCCACAGGACAAAAGGTTTTCTTTATAATTGAATCTATTTTGGGTTATGTTATAACTTCAAATATAACATTACATTTGTTTTGTAAAAGTGGACTAACCTGAGTATGTGGGAATAAACCAAAGCATTAATAAAATTATGTCTTTGAAATGAGTTCCTTTATTTTAATTCAGGAATGTATTGTTGCAAATGCTCACAATGTGCAAATCAACCTGTGTTTTGCCATGCATGGTGCAGAGCATATTAGTTTGTGGGGTAGGCCCCCATGCTCTTTTGTCTTGGATTTTAGTATCATTTACATGAAATAAAAGTTATTTAGAGGGATACACAAATTAATTTGGTTTGCAGGTTCAAATTTCTCCATTACAATCGTCACACAAGAAAAACGAGCACAATACATGTGTATTATGTAGATCATTTATTTTGCTATAAACTTAGTTCTCATATCCTACGGTATATAGTTTTGCCTCTTTATTGACTACAATATATTATTAGGAAAACATTTTATTGGAAAAAATATTAAATTGGAAAACTACCAATGCATACCCCTGAAAGGGGTCAGTGATTCATTGGTAACCAAGTTTGTCAAATACTGAGTAATCACTTGAAATAAGATAATTTTGATGTTTTTACAAATCACACCATGCAGTAATTTATAAATTTACATTAGGAATAAATTATTTCTTTAAAAGGCATGTCATAGTTCATATGTATAATGTTAGGCACTGGTTTCCGCTCATGGTCCAACTTCTCCCTAATTGAAAGCCCCAAGGCTTGGGCCATTGTCCTTGAACTTTCACTCCTCACCTCTCAATAACAAGTGCATACATACCAACATTATCACGAAACCTCACTAAACCTAATTTAAATATTCAGTGAAATATCAGGTCCCAAATTTTGTGCATAAGTATACAACTCATAAACTCGAAAACCATTAATGCCTTTAAACTAAACCTAAAAAATCAGCTGATGAAAATAATATTAAAATTAGTAAATTAAGTAATGGGTTTTGATCTATCAATCTGTCATAAATTCACGTTTTTATTCCTTTAACTGCAATACCCTCTTCCTTGTCATCTCATTCTTCTATCCTGACTGGCTCACAATGGATTTCAGGCTCCCTTGCCTTCTGATCTTGTTAAAACAATCTGACAGTGTTCTCGTCTTGGTCTTTCCCTATTTGTTTTTCTTGTCCTGTCCCTCCTGTCCAGTCCCTATCCAATCATTAATTTTTAAAAGTATTTATGTATGGTGGGGTCCATGGTCAAAGCCCTGACTTATTATGCCATTTACACTGTGACATTTTTAATTTCATGAAAGTGTATTATTTTATTTCTTAAATATCTTAATATATCATATATATATATCATTTGCAAAGGTACTGACTGAATGAATATGCTAATAAAACTTATCGGAATTCTAAAAAAATTGGACCGTGTATATGGGCGTTAATCAATGGCCATAACCAAAGAGAATACTTGAGCAGCCATTTCCCCATTCGCTACACTCCACTCCACCATGTGATGAGATGAATGATTTATTTAGAACACAAATGAATGTTTTAAGACAGCTTTTGATCCACAGCCTTGGTTCCCCCAGTTAACCTTACCTCAAAAGTTGAGATTTTTATATCACCTGAACTGTTTGCAGCAATGTGTAATATTGCGTGATAATAATTCGATCCACTTGTAAAAAGACATAAATTTTGTATTTTTTGTCCATAAACAACAGAAATACAACACAGGGCCTGTAGGCAACATGATCTGAGCAGTGCTCATAACATCAAATTCGGCCACACCAATGAAATCATCTGGCAATTTTTTGGGAATAACCTTTTATCAAGCACAGCTTATTGAACCATAACAAAAAAAAAGGTGCTAGCCTCACAAAACAGGACGGTTGCCAGGGGTGGCAGGGACAACTTCCCCCACCCCTGCGATGTTCAAAATTCAGGAAAACGGTCTAAGCAATAAATTGCATAAAAATTTTGGGTTTTTTAAAACCTATATGAGTTCATCTTGTATGTCCCTCCCTCCTGATGTTTCGCCCCTCCTACATTTTACCCTGGCACCGACCCTGTGACAAAATGCACCTCAAACACAAGTGGCTGGGGGTTTCCAATTCCGTGGTACTCGAGATTTGTTTTCGGCAATTCTCACTTTGAAAAAGATTTTGAAACTCTTCTTTTTTTTTTTTTTTTTTTTTTTTTTTTTTTTTTTTTTTTAAAAATTATTAAAATTTCTTGCCCGTTATAGCCTAAATTTGCATGGGGCCATATGAAACCCCTCCCTTTGGTACCAAGGGGGGGGGGTGATTTTAAAAATATAAATTACCCAAACACTCCATTTGTTCTAGCCTATATATCACAGAAGAGGAGTAAAAGAGAAAAGTTGGAAAATTTAGGTCCGGTCGGTATCGAACCAGGAGCCCATCGGTCCCGAAGCCCATCAATGATACCCTACTATGATGGTGTGACTTTGTTGCTATTTGGTGCCAATATGTATTTTTCGTTGTTGATGATTCAATCGCACATCAGGAATTCGTGCACTTTCTACTCAGGTGGTGGATTTTTGTAGGATTCCGGCTGTTAGGGTTAACAACGCCCTTTTTTCAGCATACTTTTCTGCTTATTGAGGTCATAAATTGGCATGAACCAAAAATTACACAATCTGAAACAATACTTAGCCCTTCTTAAAGGATGATTTTTCGTCATAGTGCTACTACGGGCCATAGCGGTACCACATATGGCAAGTACATGTCATAGTTACTTCCCCCCACAAAAATACAAAGATGTAGACGAATGATGTTTGGCGCTAAATGTAGGTAAATTGGCCTTCTAGAGCACAAAATGATTTACAAAGCACATGCTGTGAAGCAGGGTTGTGAATAGTTTTAATTTTGACGATTTTGACTCACTTCATGAACAATGATTTTCCCCCTCCCATTTCCATACATAACCGGGAACTAATTTCTATTGTCACATTTAACTGGACTTTTCTTATGACCCCACATAGGTAGAGTTTCGTTTAAAAATTCACTCGGAAAAGTGTTTTAGGGAGTTCAATGAAACAGTTTGTTACCACGCGTGAGTAAAACATGCAAGCATTGTAAAGACTAATTTTATTATTAAGGAGTTCCCACAACTTATTTGGTTCTCTTCGATCAAAGGGAAATGAAAGTTGCCAAGATTTATACTTTTAAAAAAAAAATTTGGGGAAAGTTTCCAAAAACTTCCCCTGTTTTGTCCACATTCACCCCATGTCCCTATTCACCCCATTTTACAGTAACAGAAATCAATGAAATGAATTACGCATGCACCAATTGGCGAGGCGATATGTTTGTACTATACTACTATGAAACAAGCCCTCATCTGAGTGACTGTATCCCTGTCTTTCGCCAATGACATTGTCTAATGGGAAGTTTGAAACTATAAATGAAATAAATGTACTATGGCATCTTTTTCGACCTAAACGAAGTTTTTTAGCACACTGAATCTGGTACTCACTGTGACCTTTACTATATATAAGTATGTATGCCCTACCCTAAAGAATGCCTGTTACAGGTCTTGAGATCTGTACTGCACAGTAGGGAAAGTTCAAGGAGGTTAAATTCCAGTGGGTATCACCAGCTCATAAATTTGGGACACCATGACCAATTCAGGAGGTCAATCACACAAGCCCCGCCTAATAAATACTTTTCTCCCCATGGATTGGTTTGAACACAACTGGGGGTGGGTTATAGGGGGTTTTTCCACCACTGTTACAATTAGTTCATTCTATTCATTTTGCAACTCAGAAAGACAATATGAGGGCAAGGAATGATAGCTGTCCTGTGGTATGGAGAGCGCAATATAGGCATGAGGGCGACATACTGGTTTTTTTAATCCCTCCAAACCAGACCTGGAACAGTTCCCCTTTTTAATCACTAGGTTGGTGATATGGAGGAGTTTTATTGTAGCCCGCCAAAGTTTTTGGAAAGGGGCTGTGAAATTACGGGAAATGGTATCTACCTTTAATATATTGATCTCTGTATTTTGGGTAGCGTAAGGATTCTGGGAGATTTTTGCCCGAAAAATCCATGCTCCAGGAGCATATATTCAACTCGTCTCATAGGGTCGCGCCCTATTCCTTATTTGTGGTGCGCTTTATTCCGTTAATGTTTATATTCGATATTACATAAAGAACACGTGGATTGCTTGGCGTGTGTCTGTGGGCGCTCTTCTTGTTATCTAAGGTCGGGGTTCGAATCCCACTCCACACAAAATTTAGTTAATGATTTATTTGTATTTTAAGTTGGAGATTGGAATCATAAAAACATGAAGTAGAAAAATATTGAATAGCTGCCTTATTAGATAATAAGACTGGTCCTGGTCCTGGAGCATGATTTCGGGCCAGAATCTCCGACGTGCTGCGTAGAGGAGGTAGAGTACTCTTCCCACAATGCATTTCTTCCAAACAATTTTTGCCTTAAAGTTCTGTTCATTTAGGCACTTTTGTCACTATAAATTCATGTACACCAGTGACAAATTGTATTGAGAAATGCATTTTGTTGGAAAACAGAATACCTCTCTTGGGTAGCGTCACATATGCGATCTCGACATGTGTGGGTCAAGGGTCTCGCTCTAGGTCATTTGGGGTCCATTGTTTCCAAATGGTCACATATACATTATTGGCCACTAATTCCACATATATTCCTCGTGGATTTCATGGGGACCCTGTGCACAATAAAATCGACAACAACGTCCATGTGTCCTAAAATGGGTGGCGAGGTCAAAGGTCATCTGTGGCACGGTTGTTAAGTATTATAGGTCTAGATGTGAGGAACTCAAAGAGACTTGGAGAGTGGAGTTCAAAACCACCTCACAACATGTGGGTCAAGGCATATAGGGGAATTGTAGGTTACGGGACCATAACTAAATAATTTTCCGAGTTCGCTTGTTGGTGATGTTTTTATTTATTTAAACCCATAACTAATATTAATTAAATAAATAAACAAAATAATTTTTTAATTGAAATATTAGTGTGTTCCGTGCAACAAGGGGCGAACCCAAAGATCGACTAAGTCTTATAAACGCACGTGGGTATATAAACATTAAGAACTTACTGTGGACTAACGGAATCGACCTTTTCAACCCTTTCCCTCTCTATCGAAACTAACTTCTATTCACATAACTATTCCAAGTTAATTGATGTTAGAACGGGGGTTCGTTCGACCACTCGAAAAGAGTTTTTTACATTACATTACAATTTCATGTTTATCTGTTTATACCGTTTAGACTTCGAAACTATTTCTATTACATTAACATATTCAGTCATTTGATGTTGATAGGTTATACCGTTTAGACTTTGGGGCAAGTTCCAAAATTTACTGGATCTCCACGATCATTTCAAATAGGGTTTGCAACAGAACTGGCCTCGAGCAAATATTATCACCTCGGTTGCTCTTTCAGTACTTTCACGATAAGTGTTAGCTACAAACTAGGAAAACAAATTGTTGGAACACTTGAACGATTTTCGGAAAACTGTTCCCCGGGACCCCCCCCCCCCCCATTCTCCCCAACCAAGTGTGAATGAGGGTATCGTCATCAGCAGTCTTGCCAATTCCCCCGAACATTGATTGATGGGGGTTGGAGAAGGGTTAGTTGAAGAGGAAGGTTGGGCTTTCAATTGAGTGATAACAGGAGTAGGCTCTCAACTCTGGCTTTGGTGAGCAATGTAGGAAATGGTAGTGAGTGTTCCAACTATTTTTTTCCAAGATTGAGTAAAATAAAAAAAAAGTCATCTGATTTTGATTTTTCAGCCATAACTTTGTTAATCGTAAAGGTAATAGCGCCAAAATTCCCACACATAAAGAGGAGAGCTTATTCTTTATATTACATAAGTGGAAAGTAATATTTCAGTGCATTTAGGGATCGGTTAGTAAATACCGGTTGAGAAGTTTTATTTTAAACGTAATAGATTTGCTCTAAAGAAAAAACACAAGCCTAAGTGTAAAAATCGATTTGCGATGGTCTAAATAAATTTAGTGAGGTCCTTTTTGGGGGTGACAAAAAAACAAAACAAACAAAACACCAAATGGTTCCGAACCTGAAACCATCTAATATGAGATCCTAAGAGTAACCCATTAGATTAAGCGCCCTATCGCGTCACTCATATCATATCGTGAATGGTAAAGTGTTGCGCACTTTAAACACACTTTACCATAACGAATCATTCATTTTCCCAACATTTTTTTTGAAAACATGCAATTTTCTCAATGGAATTAGTGTTGGTACCAAAAAATAATTCATAGATATAATGATTTTGAAGTATTACACAACCATAAGATCAGAGTTATAGCAACACTTTACTATTCGTCGATAAAAAGAAACTTATAACATGTATGTACGAATGTTTGGGAGTGCACTATGAAACGCTGAACCATTTCCTGTTATTTCCTAGTTTTTTATTTCTGCATTTATCGGCTTTTTTATTGCACTAAAATGTTCACCAGGTTATAGCTCGACAGTGCATCATAGTTACAACATAGCATACATTGTTATTTCCGTAAATTTACGGATAATCTGTTTTAGAAAACAATAAAATAAAAAACAAAAAACATAAAAAATGTTACGGAAATTTACGGAAATTTTTCCGGCAGCAAAATTTCCAGACTTTTTTTTACGTTCCGTAATTTTAAATACGGAAAGTTCTGTTAAAATACAAATTTTTTCCCATAATATTAGACAATTTTCTGTAAATTTACTAGTCAACGTTCCGTTAATTGACGCAATTCTGTAAATTTCCCTAAAAAGTCTGGAAATTCTGCTGCCAGAAATTTCCGTAAATTTACGGATTTTTTTAACAGTGTATGTTACGTCATTGTGCCCGTATGGTGTCATGACGTGTTTAAATTTTTAGATTTTGTAAGTGTAAGAGATCTTGATAATATTGCTGTAGTGTATTTTGTGTGAATTTCATGCGAATATTACATTTCTATGTTGAGGTATGATGTAAGTGATGGCAGCAGATGATTCTTTCGGTCGTTTTTCTTATTACACCCTAATTATGCAAAATGCCGCATCCATTGATATTAAGTGACCATTCCCTAAATCTGCACACTTTTTTCCTTTGTTTCTTCTCTGATTGAAAGAATGTGTTCTTCTCGTAATTTGTGTGAATTTTGGAACCGTTACCTCAAGAAATAAGAAAGTTATAGCTAAAAACGTAAAATAAATGATTTTTTAGTATTTCGCTCAGACAATCTTGCGAAAGAAATTGTTGGACTCTTTGAATGATTTTCGGAAAACTGTTCCCCCGTCTCCCACAACCAAAGTTGGATGGGATATCGTCATCAGCAGGCAATTGATTAATAGGGTTGGGAAGGGTAAGTTGAAGTGGAAGCTTGAGGCTTTCGTTGAGTGATAACAGGAGCTTTTAGGCTCTCAACTCTGGATCGGGTGAGCAATGTAGGAAATTGTAGTGATAATAATATAAATATGAGATGTTCAAACTAATTTTCCAAGATTGTAGTTGAGACAGAAGTGAAACCTAGCGTAGGATTGGTAAATTCTCCATTCCAAAGTACACAATGCAGTGCGTTTTTTCAACCAACACGATTAACTGTTCTTATTACACATTTATGGATTGCAGATATACATTTAAATAGCACATTCTAACACACGAGATCACAAGAGATGCTTAATCGCTACCTTAGCACATAACGTAATACAGAGAAGAAAGGAAGAGCGCATCCCATGTTAGAACATTAGGCTGGACACGACATACTGAGTTAATACTTGATTCTGGTTGCATTTATGTTGTACCCAGAAATAAAAGTGGAAATTACATCTCCTACCCAAAATAGCCACTGTCGAATACACCCACATGTATAAAACGGGTTTCACAAACAATCGAATTCGTATTTGATAGCTTTGCGTGTCCATATATTTCAAAGAACCCAGATAAATTGGGAACGAATACGTATTCGCTGGGATAAAGATTGCTACTTCAGTGATCGAAATCGATAATAGGTCGGACAATATTTAAGACAATCGGGTCAATCGTGGAAGAAAGAAATAAGAAGGAAGCACATCGACCCCTTGCTTTTGAACGATCTAATCAAGTGCTAGTCCCGCTAGGGGTACAAATTCAGTTGTGCTTGTGATGGTCCAATGAGACAAATAGGAAAAATTAACCTAATATCAGCAAAAAACCTAAGCGTGATTTTTTTCTTTCAGTAGCCACAAGTGTCTGTTCTTGTATATGCTATTTTAAAATGTGTATCTTTTTCATGTATTGAGAACAGGTCCCGGAAGGGATATAATCTCACTGCAAATTACCTTCAATCTTTAATCAATTTTACACCTCAATCGTCCACCTCATTGCATGTAAAAAGTGTCAAAAACAGTATGTTGGCGAAACCATCGAAACATCAGGTAGCCATTACAGATGTCATTCTGCACGATTTTTTCAAGATCACAAAATTTTGAATGTTTTTGACATGTAAATTAGAACTTGGAGTGCTTCTTTTCAACATTCTACCGATCAATTATCCGCATATTCATAATCATGTAACCAGAAATATAATATAGATTGATTATCATTTAATGAAAAACAAAATCACTTTGGCTGCTGCGGGTGTGGGGATCGAGTCCTTTTAGGAACACGTTACCTCACAACAAAATATGCAATGAATCTCAAACGGTCTAGATCTCATCTCAAGAATATTTTAACAGGCCTCTGACAGTGACTCAGCAATTGGTGACACCTCAGAGCACCGCCATTGGACGATAGCGTCAAACTTATTTGCATAATTTGCTATCTGCTGCTATAGGATAGCTCATTATGCATAGCATAGTCATTAGCATAAATAGATGGTTGACTGGTGTGTGCCCATTGCATTATGGGGCCGTTGTTATGTCCCTTAGCTGTCGAAGCAATGATAATATTCCCAACCGCGTTCATCAAACGGAGTGTGATGAATGAACGTGAAAATCTGATTACGGGAATCGGCAGACAGCCACAGTCATTTCCCATTGATTTGTTGTTTCCTAAAATTTGGGGAATACTTCATAAAAAACAAGCAGTTGTATTAGATTTGAGTGACATCTAAGGCATTTATTTTATTTTGTTTGTTTGCCTATTTGTATGTTCGAATATCAATGGATGCTATTTAGTGTCTATTTGGCCTCTTGGTCTTCTCTTCCATATCTGTTCTTTTATATCTTCTATATTGTATTTTTTATTGATATGGAAATAAATGATGATATATGATATCATAATATTGTGTTTTTGTGTTAACCTTGCTACTACCTTTAATCTCTTCTTACCGTGTCTCTGAATGGCTACATACATCATATAACTCGATGTATAACCAATAGAATGGGCCAGTTTACGTCAGGGGGTAACGATTCATCAAGCGAAGGTCATTCATGTTCTACTCTGTCTTTTGCATGCCAGTTTTTAGGATCGTAATTTGACAAAGCCGAAATCACTGTATATATCTAACAATTAAAAGCAACACCTCCGTAAGCCTAAACTTGGTTTAAAGGATTTGATACTTTCAAAAGTTATGTTTATATTGGATATTTCATTTAGGTAGCCGAAAGACGTTCAATGCCGTGAAATAATGGGCCCACTCGTGTTCTTGATCCTTGTTACCGGAAGTGTGATTGTCCTGAGCACAGTTGTTCCTGATTCTTCCCCAGACCAGACCTGTAATACTTTACGCATGGACCACCCAGACCAGGCAGCTGTCATGGTTCTTCCGGGCCCCGCGGGAATACCGGGCTCACCTGGCAACAATGGACTTGGTTTGCCGGGACGCGACGGAAGAGATGGCGTGAAGCGATCGCGGAAAGGTAGACCTGAAGTCGGACTTGGTTGAGGTTGGCTTCCAGGCCACCAGGCCCTTCTGGAGAGCCAGGTCCTTCAGGACCACGTGGGGACCCAGGCTTGAAAGGACCCCCAGGAAAGGTTGGCCCAGTGGAAGCCTGGACCAAGTGGCTCTGAGGGAAAAGGGTAAAAAGGGGAACGTGGAAAGCAAGGGGGAATCTGGAATAAAGGCGAGTCCTGCGGCAGCTACAATATCCAAAAAGTCTGCACTTTACAGTGAGAAAACAGGTAATCCAAACAGCGAGTTTCGTCACTCATAATAACTTCGATCTGTTAAAACCAACCATCGTTAATCACTTTGACCTCCATACAAATAAATTTTCTTTGCCCACATACCAGCACATACATGTTCCCGTACAGTTTTATACAACCGAGATGTATCATATCTTTTTTGTGATAAAAATGGTGCTGGCGTCGTTGCAGCACGCACTGAAGTTGCCCCGACGCAAATCGGAAATAGCGCTATCTTGGAATTGGAAATCGGTGACCAGGTATGGATACAGTTTGATGGTGGTAGTGAAAATGTGCACTGTGATAACGCGTATAAACGATGCCAGTTTTCAGGGCATTTGCTATATGAAAAAGAATGAATTTACCGGCAAGTCCAAAGACTGCTAGATAGAAGAACACTAGTATCAACGAATAATAATTATCATGCGCACTGAACCTTTTATTGTGATTTGGCATATATACATATATGCCAAGTGTATATGCAATGGAAGTTGACATTTCGCAGGATACAAATATCCAGAAATACAATCCCATTCACCCAGGTGTCATAGTGGCAGGTTGAGAAAATCAAATCAAAGATTAAGCCTCTACTTGCAACTTTGCTATAACTTTAGCTTTACCCTGTGCAAGGGGCATTTTAAATGTCTGCATGACACGTATCTACGGAAAATGTCGCCATTGACTGCGCTATTATATACTTTTAAATTATTTTGATGTTATGGACAACACAATGCAAATTAGTAATATCATTTTGTTATAATATGCAAGAATTATATTAGAAAGGTATTATATACATTTCTTTTCTGACCCTGTTATCCCTCACATTGTCCTCATGACAGAGTCCTAGCTTGCACGTACTTGTTATTGAATAAAGTCACAATGGGGATAAAATTTCAGAATAGTCCTGTCTTTCAAAATGGTGTCAAATTCTTCGTATTATCATATATTAACAAAATAAATGTGCTTGTTGCAATATATGACCCATAGTTTACAGTACATTTTCTTGCATTACATGTAGGCTATGAGGCCAAAGAGAAAAAGATGCTCGGATAAGGACCAAGGTGGCGCACCCATGGGAAGTACATAATTCTTCCGAAATAATTTTTCTAAAATTAGAGAAATCAGTTCTACGTGTGTTCTCACGTCTGGTATGTGCACATTTTCTAGAAAATGAATTAAATGTCATCTAATTTTTTGCCTTGAATATCAGTGACAAACGGATGTACACCATGATTCATTGACTCCAGCAAATAACGGGCTATTGATAAGTAAATCCGCTCGGTATGTATAGGATCAAACACTTCAGCTTCCTTTTTCATCTGGAACTACAGAGCCACTGTTATTATCCATGCAGCTGAGAACTTTCACGTGTTATACCACCCCGATTTAGATTAAGCTATTTTTCATGATGCGGAACACAAGTTACCCGTCCTCTTTCACGAATAAATAAAGTTAGAGGTTCTGTGTGTTCAATTAACTTTGGCCCTATATTTATTTCATCATTTATTCGAAAGGGATACGAAGGTGAACAAAATTCATGAGAGTAAATTTGTTCGGCATACTGCGACCCAACATCTGCAAAACCAAACCTGTAACTTGCAGTGGCGTACCGACCGGGGGCGGGGGGGGGGGGGGGGGGGAAAAAAAAAAAAAAAAAAAACGGGACGATATGTGCCAAAATGTGCATTTTTATCCATCTTTTTCGGGGAATTTCAACCAATTTCAGTCCAAATTTGGGCAAAATTAAAGTAAATTTGGCAATTTTCGCGCGCTACGCGCACATTTTGTCCAATTCAGACTTAATTGGGGCAAATCACCGGGACGATTTACGAATTTTACCGTCCTCTGGCGGGAAAACTTGGCAATTGGAAATTTGCCCCTATGGTCGACTGCCTCGGTAGGCCACTGGTAACTTCTCGTAAACCCATTTCCTATTCAATTTACCGTGTTTTAGAAGAAATCGAAAAACATTCACTATTAAATGCAGTCACAGGTGTGGCTGGAGAATTTTAGTCTCAGGGCTCCACCGTCCGGGACAATGGTGAACAATAGGGCAATCGATTCAGTTTGACTCTTCTCTTCACGCACATTAGTTTGCACGCTTTATTCCGTTGTTCGTGGAGCCCGGACTATCTCACCTGCCAGACTAAGATTACTTTCACACCTGTGCCGAAAACTTTTGAAATGAATCGAAGGTTCCCTACATAAACCATGATTAAATATAGGCTAGGTTCTGCATCCAAGGTGTTTACTCACAGCTTGCCAAGCATAGACCTTATTCATAGACGTCACCACCAGAACTGTTGGTGGACCATATGCATCAATCCAGAATACAATCATTAAGCTGTAATCGAGCCAGTTTAGCGATTGGCACGGGATCATTGACAGTGATTCATAATTGTAGTACTGGAATCTCTTCTTGCCCCCCGGCTGGCTAGTGGTGCGTCCTATCGACGTGGATCCGGTTTTCTACCGGAAATCATTTTTAACCGAATTCCTATCCCACAATGCTCAACGATGTACGAGTAAGATAAAAAAATAGCGCATATTATATTCTATGTTATTTTGTGTCATACGTAATTGTTTTTGGTCATAACTGTGCGAAAACCGTTTGCTGTACATAATTTTTCCAGTAACGCGTACTCGTTTGATTGCCTTGTAATTTTTTGTTGCCGCCACAAAATATGCGCGTAGTTTAAAGAGGCGCCCTTAACCGCGAGCGTGCGGGAGTGATGCCTAATCTACTCGTACATCGTTGGTGCATGTGGGATAGGAATTCGGTAAAAAATGATTTCCGGTAGGAAACCCAGGATCCACTTATTATCTTCATATTTTTGTATCATCTTATTTTTCCTTTTTCAATAATCGAATTAGATATACTGTCAAAGTTATTGGACTCACCTGACAGCTCGAGTTTTATTTGTACTTGTGGCGCTTCATCCTTGCTCAACTCTACACGGTGGGCGATAACATCATCGTCCCAAAAAAAATGGGGGACAAAAAAAAAAACCCAACATAAAACAAAAAAACTTGGTTTTGAGTGTCCAGAGAATCTGACGTCCCCCTCAGTGTCTTATACATGACGGACGGATTTACTTATCCATTGCGCCGTTTTTGCGTCGTCGATGAACTTGGTGACCATCCTGGGTCACTGATATTCAGGGGAAATGAGATGAATTTCAGTCCTTTCAAGAATGTGCACTACTAACGTTAGAACCCGTTAGAACTGATTTTTTAATAATTTAGTAAATATTAATCTTAGGAACAATTATTCTTCCCAGGGGGCGTCACCTTTGTAAACGCTATGAGAATGCCCGCTCGCCTCTTTACCGACCACTAGTCTCAGATTTTAGGTAAAGAATTTAAGGACCACCAAACAGAATCTCCTCCTGGAACCAGTCTAAGCGGTTTTGTAAGGACAACCGGAGGTGCATTTTCACGCGATCGATTCTTCAGCGTATCCTGTGGAATAACCATTCGTAGTGGTTTTTATGACCACCTTACTTGATTTACACACCCTTGCAGAAATTGGTTTATACAAGAGAACTTTGTATATTGTTCATTTCATGTGAGGGTAAAGGGTTAACACTTAAAGCAATGCAAATATCAAAACCTTCAGTTTAGAAATATTAGGGCGCCTTATTCCAAATGTACCAGTGGTTCCCCTTTAAAAACGAATTCCACTATTAAAAGGATGGGTGTTGTAGTTTGTTTTTGTTATGACACATAATGGTGAAGGAAATGGTCCATTGTGAGTTATTCCTTGGATGTATTTCTCAGTTCGAACTGGTATGACAGTTTAAAGAGTGGTGTAATTTTGACAATATTACGATACGAACTAACTACCACTCTAAAAAAACTAGCCATGAACCTGTAACAAACGAGTTAACTAAAACATCGACATTGATCATGATTTGCGAATTTGAATCCAATATCCCTTTTTCAGAGTACCCTTCCTGAATTTGCTATAGACACAAGCGCTACATTAATTACTATGTTTCCTTTTGATGCCTCAAATAGTAAACCGATAAACGATCAAGATCAATTTGAACATGAGTTAAGTACTGTAATATCATTTATCATGCAAAATATCACCATTATATCAGTGAAATAAAATCCAAGCGCTACGGTTTATCAGTTACACAAAACATACGTCATTAATGTAAATCTACTAGATTACAAGTTGAGTGCTATGGTACTCCTGTGTGTATATTAGTACACAAACATGTTTGTTGGATGGTAACCAAAACAGCTTACCATAAATACAAGTACTCTGAATGTCAACGCTTGTATTTCCTGTACTGCACTCTACTAAGCTTTACTAGAAGCTACTCTTGCGGTTCGCCCGTACTATTCCTTTCTCCTGAACTGAAGATCTGTGGCAGTCTTCCCATACTTAGCGGTGAATAAATAAGCTGAGGTACATAAGAAGATGTCTGTCGTTCACACTACATATTCTCCTGATTTTGACGAATCGTTAGCAGTCTTTCCACATCTCTTGCGGTACATAATCTGAGTTTCATAGAAGTATACTCTGCGTTCATAGGTATAACCATTCTCCTGATTGAAGATCTTACAGTCCTTCCCATACCGTTAGCGGTGATAAAGAATTCGAGGTACATAGAAACTACTCTTGCGTTCATAGTATAATCTCATTCCCTTATTTGAAGATACTTACGTCTCCCAACCTTAGCGGTGAATACAAATCTGAGGTACATAAAAGCTATACTCTGCGCGCGTTCACAGGACCATTCTCGGTGATTTTGAAGATAATGCATCTTCCCCCTACTCAAGTCTTTTGTTTTTCACAATCATAAATAGTTGGTTGCCGTCCACTTAACTCACGCAGTACTTAAAGGTGCATTTCGTGATTTTTAAGCTTACCCTATCCTGTATAGTGGCATTCTTCACAATAAAAGCCCACTTCGGCCCCTACAAGATATTTTTATTAGTTTTTACCTGCATGCATCTTTATATCTCTTAGAAAAATGTGCCACGAGAACCTTTTGTGTCCTTCAGCACCCTAAGGTTCTATGTAGGAAGTTGTATATACAACTTTTGACACCAATGTTTTCCAATACAGATTTCATGGAGATCCTGAAAATCATGGGTGTCCTTTTTTTTAAAATGTGTTCTTGGCAGGTTTAAGGTGGCAAATTTGTACAGGGGTGAACAATAAAGTGTATGGTTTTAAATGTATACCAATCTATTCGGTTGCTCCTAAGGTTTCTAAAAATGGTCTAGATTTGCCATATTTTACGACTGCTATTGTTTAGATACATAGGCGCAGAACGTTCACGGTTGCTATTTATAGAAGTTCGTCCGATTTTGGTTAAACGGTGTAATCGTTCATTGGGTCATACTAAATAAGAAAATGTATATAGATTCGGTGTTTTTCACCTTTGAAAGTGAGACTTTTAATATATGACTAGTGGTCCCATAGACCTTGTGGCCCACGGCCTATTTTGCCCTCTATTCTCATCACAACTTCATTGACACGCGACCCTTTATATTTTCGGCGTTTGTACAGTAAAGTCGACAATTTGGCACCATTTTTAAAAACAACCGCGGAATCTTGAATTTTTACCCCCAGTGTGACCTTGAACCCGTTTTTGCCTTTGTAACTTTTACTATAACCCTAGTGTAGGGCAACTTTAATACTTTTCTGGTAATCTTGAAAGTACTGACAGGTGTATACTTAAAAACCTTGTGTTGCCCCATTTTATCATTTTTGGACCCCTGTATAACCTTCCCCCATAATAACATCGAAAACATCACCAGAACCACTTTAAAATGACACCATATTTTTGAAATGACTTTTGAATATGAAATTCACCAAATAAGTTCCACATGTACTAAGACAAAAGCCGGATCTAGGGCTCTCTACGTCATTGTTAGGTTGGTGCCCCCCCCCCCCCCCCGATTTTAAGTGAACTTGCAGATCAAGGACTTTTGAAATTTACACTATAGGTTTGTAGTTAGTTTTTATCGCATAGGATTTTCAAGCCATACCAGAGCACACGTATGACAATGAGCAAAGCCCCAGGTAATGTCTCTACCGTGTTTATTTGCCATGCATAACATGATTGTATTGGATTAGTCAGGCCACAAATCTAAGACCTAAGATCTAACTTCTCAGACCTAACCGAAAGGTAAGGTCCCCCTAAAAACTGAAGCGATTAAACTAAATTAAAAATATATTGTCATAAAATTCTATTTTAAAGCATTTGAGAAATTCTTCATTATTAACTTGTGAGGGTAACTACAAACTAATACCTGTCTTATTCCACTTATAACATTTTGGCGTCCAAACCGTTACGGTCTTATTTTGTAGTTGGAGTAAGGTCTAACTTTTTAGGGTCGTAATTTTAGGGTCTTAAGTTTTGGGTCTTAGGTTTCGGGTCGTAATCGTTTGGTCTAGTTTTTTGGGGTCTTATAGGTCTTAGAATGTATCACCCCTTTGTGACTTCGCGTCAATCATATCCCTCAGTGAGAAGCTCTGACAATATGTCTATGCTTTAAAGGGCGAGAGATAGACCATTCGCGAATTATAATAGTCCTCTGGAGTTGTGTTGAGCTTGCTTTTATCTTACTACTGCCGTCCGTAAAGTGTGTATTCTGTGTCCACAGACTCTGCGAAAGATTTATCTAAATTAGTACTGGGCGAGAGATTAACGTTGATCAGTCTTCATCGCATGCATGCACAGTGAACTACTCTCAATATCTCGGAAAACGAAGGGGTTTCTATGGAGAAAGTTTGCATCAGAGGGTCCTTACTATGTTTTGTTTTTGTATGTATCGTAATTTGTGTCTGAACCTATAGAACCTAGCGAGAAATTGAAGCGTTTTTTGTCGGTACTTGGTGCTCGCAACACGGAAACCGTTTACCCACCACTCGCTACTGGCCGCAGCCCCGTTTCCCCACAATGCATTTCGGTATTTATTCCATTCTTGCGAATTTTCAAACGCTGCGCACCGTTTTTTTCAATTTTAGAAACCGGATATCCGTACTTTAACCGGACCGCCTGTAACTTTATCTGACCATGTCCGAGTCGGCGGCATATCCACCACGCAAGCGAAACACCTCCAGACGACTATTACATTTGCGAATGGTCTGCTTCTTGACGCCGTTTATCTTTCCATTTTTCTAATTAATTCAGTAATCGGAAACCACCAGAATGTCAGTCCTATATTCGCATGCGTACGGGTCTATCAGCAAGAGATTGTCTAGCGCGTAATCTACCGGAGATATTCGGTCTTTTGGTATTCAGCTGTATGTGTGTATTGAACGCAATCCAATCCAATTGGGAAATAATTTTGAGTTTAGTATTTACCCAGAGACACCAACGGGATTTCTATCAATAATTAGTAGAGATGTTAAAAAGGAAAATCTTTAAAACACAGTCGCAGCTTATTGCATGCTCTCGGTAGGGATGCGGGAATCTTTCGTGCCTCGGGCACATTTTGCTCCGTGGTGAACTGCAACCCGCCCATGCTCTGTGGCTGCCGTGCCTGATACCTCTGGTCATTGTTTTTTCCTTGTTCCAGGTGCCGACGACGACACAATACCCCTTTCGCCTTGTACGAATTTGGTTGCGCCCAGCTCTGTCATGTGGTTGTTGGGTATGCCCTATATTGAGGTTTGGACGGACTACAGCATGATTTGTTGATATGGCTACGGGGTAATCATCCGGTTTGTGAATATTCCACTTGAAAAAAAAAAATGGGTCGTGGAGTCTTGAACGTGTGTCTTTTTTATCTACACCTGCACAAAATTACGTCGCAAGTTTTTCGATCAGTATTGGCAAAAGTAAGAATTTCACAAATTAAACAATTTTTTATAATACTTTTTGTTTTGCCTATGGCCGTGCTCTTTCCTTAAATGGTTGTAAAAAATCAGAAATGGGCTGAGATAGACGCCCGAAAGACGCAAAAAACCAAAGTTTGCAGTTTTTGGATTTTTCATGGGCATTGCAGTGTACTGGGACCCGAACAACTGGACACAATCAATATGCAAGTAGACTTCTCTCTCATTCAGTGGGAAAACCTCTTTGTGCAAAAACAATACACACGTCTTTGCGTTGTCCACACAGTTGACCATGAAAGTCCAAAAATGCACACTTTGGTTTGGGGGGTTTGCGTCTTCGGCAACTTTAAATCTCACCATTTTTTGCACGCGCTTTTTTACAAGCGATTTGTTAAATGGGAAAAGAGCAAGACTAGGCAACAACATGTATCTTTCGAAACGTTCAAAATGGATTTGACATTGGCACAATACTGAGCGAAACATCCGATCTTTTTGTGCCAGGTGTAAATAAAAGGAAAAAAATCATTTATGTAATAAATTTATTATTTAGCATTATGCCAACTCATCTACGCCCATTGTTGGATCCCTAACATTATATTCGAACTTTAATTCAAGAATATTGAAGTATCATATCTCTGTCTTTTACACTACGCTTGTTTATATTGAAATACCGTCCTACTGGCCCCACACAAATAAACAACTATACCCTGTGGCCATCACGCCCTGTCAGACTTTTTATGTTGTCTCATTACTATTTCTTTGGATTCTAAAAAGATGTTTTCGATTCTGGCAGGGGTTTTTTAATTCGATTATAAATTTAATAATTCCTCCCCCACAATGGCAGACGGTACCGCCGGTGCCTACAAACACTGATTCCTATAGTGTATTTCCTTTTGTTTTGTACTGCCCACTAATTTTTGCGGAAGAGGCCTGAAGTCACTTCCGCAAAAATATCGGGAATACAAACAAAAGAGACACCATAGGTTAGACGTATAGATACTGCTACACCTATAGCTACAGAAACATTTATATTAATTGGCTTTTCTCTTTTAAATGGTCAGTTTAGTGTGGATCGCGTACCTTCTTTTTCGTTGACCAGCGTTACCACTTTGACGCTGCTGTCTCATCCTATTTTCAACTGGAATAATAAAATTAGATGAAACTTTAAAAATCTCCAGTAACTAATTGTACCTTTGGTCAATGTTAATTGAAACGAAATCTGATGTGTAATTTGAAAAGTGTTGAAACGGAAGCTGTAAGAAAGCTACGTTTTAAGGAAGAAACATTTGTAAAGTTCACAAAATATCGACTTTTGGGGTTAATTTGAGACCAAATAAATCCAAGTTATTTAGAGATCCTTTAATAAAAGGTATAGTATCCTCCATTTTAAACCACGTGAGGTTGTTGTGCACTATTTGAATGTTACATTAAAACTGTTTTTAGAAAAATCCCCTTTAAACAAGAAATTACCCTTCGATTATTCATAATTTTCAACCAACTCAAACAAAATGAAACATATTGATTATACAATTTCACATTATTGTGCATAGGGTCTGGGTTTGTGGTAAAAATGTTGTTCGATGTATGTCTATGGTTTCTCTACCTATATGCGAGCCTGGGACTTGCACATTAATCACATTAAGTACGTGGGAAAAAACTGCGGGTTTGATGAGAGAAGCAATAATGCATATTGCAAACCCTAATTCCCTACTCTGCTGATATGAGGTTAACCATTAAAACATTAACCAACGGCGTTTTTTTGTTTATATCTTGGGAATGAAATGGATTGAACGCTCAAATTTCAGGCCGACAATGAGAAAAATACGGCCTTTCATCTGTTTAAAATTCGTATACTTAAGGTTAAAATTAGGGGTCCCAAGCCATCGGAACATGCACCTTTAAAGGTATTTCGGACATTGGCATCCATGATAATTTACCGTTACATTGTGGAGAGCAGGTCTCTGGGTATATCACCACCTGTATTCGTGGAGCTTCTGTGGCTGTCCCAGGTACTCATGAAATTTGGTACCCAGAGGGCTTGCTTGGATCATGGTCAGTCACATAAATTGCTAGAACAGATTGCATTGGAAGCAGCTCCCTGGATATAATGCCACCTGCATCTGTGGTGCTAATGAAGTTGCCCAGGTCCATGGGTGCATGAGACACCAAGGGTCAACAGATGTGTCTCAAATGGTTGAAACCAAGTAAGGGCCATCACTAGCAACATGAATTGCTGTTAAAGTGTGCGCGGGGAGCAGCACTCTGGATATATTAAAGTATTACCACTCGCATTTAAGGTGCTTGTGACATTGTTCAAGATACCCATGAAATCTTTCTTGGGTGCATGGGACAATAGGGGTGCATGGGAAAACTTGGGTCTTTAGATCTGTCAAAATTAGTTGGAATCAAGAGGCTAGTGAGCTTCATGCTGAGTGACATGAATTTTTGGTATGGTACAAATCTGGCAAGCAGATCTCTGGGTATTTTACCACCAGCATTTGTGGTGCTCTGAACCTACTCAGGCATCCATGAAATAGTTTGTGATGCATGGGACACCAGGGGTGAATGGAATAATAGGGTGGGTGGGATTCCAAGGGTCCATATCACAAGTGGATGGAACCAAGAAGCTGGTGAGGACCATCACTAGTGTCATGAATTGTTGGTATGGTACAGATCTGGAAACATATCTCTGGGTATATAATCATCTGCATTTGTGATGCTTCTGAAGCTGTCCAGGCATCTATGAAATATTTCATGGATGCATGGGACACCAGGGGTGAATGGAATAATAGGGTGCATGGGACAATAAAGGTCCATAACAGGTATGCATGAGTTTGTCCCAAATAGTTGGCCCATGATCAGTCACATAAAGTGCTGGAACAGGTTGTATGGGAAGCAGCTATCTGGGTAAATTACCACCTGCATTTGTGATGCTTCTGAAGCTGTGCAGGCATCTATGAAAATATTTCATGCATGTATGGGACACCAGGGGTGCATAGAATAACAGGGTGCATGGGGGTACCAAGAGTCCATTACAGGGATGCATGGGTTTGTTCCAAATGGTTGGAACCAAGAGGTCTCTGGGTATATTACCTCCTGCATTCATGGAGCTTCTGAGGCTGTCCCAGGTATCCATGAAATACCCATGAAAATCAAGCTTTCTTGTTTGGACCAAGGCCAATCACATACATTTTTGGAACATGTTGCATGAGAAAGAGCTCCCTGGGTATATTAGTACCTGCATTTGTGGTACTTCTGACGTTTTCAAGACATCCATATATTTGATGGATGCCTGGTACACCAGGGGTGCATGGAACACCAAGGATCCACAGATTTGTCTCAAATGGTTGAAAGCAAGAGACTGGTGAGGGCCATCACTAGTGATATGAATTGCTGTTAAAGGGCGCATGGGGAGCAGCTCTCTGGTTGAAATACCACTTGCATTTGAGATGCTTGTGACGTCGTTAAAAGATACCCATGAAATCTTTCTTGGGTGCATGGGACACCAGGGGTCCTTAGAAATGTCACAATTGGTTGGAACCAAGAGGCCAGTGAGCTGCATGGTGAGTGACATGAGTTGTTGTTATGGTACAGATCTGGGAAGTAGATCTCTGGGTATATTACCACTTGCATTTGTGATGCTTCTGAACCAGTCCAGGCATCCATGAAATATTTAATGGATGCATGGAACACCAGGGGTGCATGGAAAAACAGGGTGGATGGGATCCCAAGGGTTCATAGGTCTGTCACAAATGGTTCGAATCAAGAAGCTGGTGAGGACCATCACAGCGTCATGAATAGTTGGTAAAATACAGATCTGGAAGCAGATTTCTGGGTATATTGCCATCTGCACTTGTGGTGGTTCTGAAGCTGTCCAGGCATCCAAGAAATATTTCATGGATGCCTGGGACACCAGGGGTGTATGGGACATCAAGGGTCCATATCCTAAATAGTTGGACCATGATCAGTTACATAAAGTGCTGGAACAGGTTGTATGGGAAGCAGCTATCTGGGTACATTACCACCTACATTTGTGATGCTTCTGAAGCTGTGCAGGCATCTATGAAATATTTCGTGCATGCATGGGACACCAGGGGTGCATAGAATACAGGGTGCATGGGGCACCAAAAGTCCATAACAGGGATGCACAGTTTTGTTCCAAATGGTTAGAACCAGAGGGCGTTTTGAGTCAATCCCACAATGCACCAGTTTTGGGAAATTTCACCTCAATAGGGTCATGTGATCCCATCAAAAATCCTATTCTTAACACATAAAAACCCTGATTTAACGCTCATTTTTGCCCACAAAGCATTAGTACTTAGGGAATTTTTAGCATGATTATGAAATGTCTTGTGGTTCTTAAACTTTTGAAACACAGTTTATGCATAAGTACTGACATGAGTTTAGTACAATACAATATAGGAACATTGCTATGCATCATGGGATTGATCAAAACACCCTCTGGGTTGGAACCAAGAGGTCTCTGGGTATATCACTACCCGCATTCGTGGGGCTTCTGAGGCTGTCCCAGGTATCCATGAAATTTGGTACCCAGAAGGCTTGTTATAGGCATGGCCAGTCGCATAAATTGTTGGAACAAGTTGCATGGGAAAGAGCTCCCTGGGTATATTAGTACCTGCATTTGTGGTACTTCTGACGTTTTCAAGACATCAATATATTTGATGGATGCCTGGTACACCAAGGATCCACAGATTTGTCTTAAATGGTTAAAACCAAGAGACTGGTGAGGGCCACTACTAGTGATTATGAATTGCTGTTAAAGGGTACATGAGGAGCAGCTCTCTGGTTGAAATACCACCTGCATTTGAGGTGCTTGTGACGGCGTTAAAGATACCCAGGGGTGCATGGGACACCAGGGGTCCTTAGTAATGTCACAATTGGTTGCAACCAAGAGGAATGTGAGACCATCACTAAGTTTGCGAGGCCATAATTGGTTCAATATCTGCATAAAGGGGCAGAGGTCCTGATGGGTAGCCTCGTGCGCGATTAACCAATTGGAGGCCAACCTACTCAACACGCCAATCGGCTTTCACTTCCGTGTTTTTGACTGCACTCCACGCTCCGTGCCGGTAATAAACAACTGAACATTCTGGCAGAGAGTTTAGTGGCATGTGTGGTACAGATCACAAGAGAGATCCACAGTTTTTTGTCGGCAAATAGTTGGAGCCAGACCCTGTTTGGACCATAATCATCACCTATTACCACCTATCTTTGTGATGCTTCGAAGCTGTCCAGGCATCTATGAATATTTCATGGATCGTCAGGGACACCAATCATGAACATATTTCATGGATTCATGGGAGGGTGCACTAGAGGAACAGGTGGCATGGGGCACCAAGAGTCCATAACAGGGATGTATGGGTTTGTTACCATTTGATTGGGAACCAAGAGTTCGCTGGGTATATTACCTCTTCACTTCATGTAGCTTCTGAGGCTGTCCAGGTATCCATGAAATACCCATGAAAATTCAGCGTTCTGGGTACAAAGAAGGCCTTGTTTGGACATGGCCAGTCAATACATTTGTGGAACATGTTGCATGAGAAAGAGCTCCCTGGGTATATTAGTACCTGCATTTGTGGTACTTCTGACGTTTTCAAGACATCCATATATTGATGGATGCCTGGTACACCAGGGGTGCATGGAACACCAAGGATCCAACAGATGTCTCAAATGGTTAAAACAAGAGACTGCGTGAGCGGCCATACATAGTGATTATGGGAATTGCTGTTCAAAGGGTGCATGAGGAGCAGCTCTCGGTGAACATACCACCTGCATTTGAGGTGCTTGTTGACGGAGTTAAAGATTACCCAGGGGGGCATGGACCAGGGGTCCGTAGTCATGTCACAATTGGTTGGAACCAAGAGGCCAGTGAGCTGCATGGCGAGTGACATGAGTTGTTGTTATGGCACATATCTGGGAAGTATTATCTATGGGGTATTTACCACTTGCCCAATTTTGTGATGTTCTGAACCTGTCCAAGCATCCAGAAAATATTCATGGATGCATGGGCACACAAGGGGTGCATGGAAAAAAAACAGGGTGGATGGGTCTCAAGGGTTCAAGGTCTGTCACAAAGGGTTCGACCAAGAAGCTGGTGAAGGACCCACAATAGCGTCATGAATAGTTGTTATGATACAGATCGGGAAGCAAAAATGTTCTGGGTATATTGCCATCTGCAATTGTGGTGATTCTAAGCTGCTAGGCATCCCAAGAAATATTTCATGGATGCCTGGGACACCAGGGGTGCATGGGACATCAAGGGTCCATATATCTGTCTCAAATGGTTGGAACCAAGAGGATGTTGACTGTCGAGGATCATCGCTAGTGGCATGAAGGATGGTTATGAGGGTTGCGTTGAGAACCAGCTCTTGGTAAAATTACCACTCAAATGGTCGGGGTGCTTGTGATGCTGTCCCAGATAACCATGGAAATATTTCTTGGGGGTGTGGGACACAAGGGGTGCATGGGTACCAGGAGTACTATAGGTAGGCTTGTCTCAAAAGGGTTGGGAACAAAGGGCCTGTGAAGGCCATGACCAGTCACATAAATTTATGGTAAAAGATGAGGTAAGCAGCTGTCGGCGAATTACACCTTGTGTTGTGTGCTTGTGAGGGCTTATGTCAGGTGTGGAGACTGTGGAAGCAGTCTTCTTCATGGTCCTTAGTCACTGGGTTATTTACCAACAGGGGGGACGGGGGGTGGGGGGTGTGGAGGAGTTGGGCGATTTCGTGCACTTCGTGTTGCATTTCGTCAGTTCAGAATCTAAAAGTACAATATTAGCAAAATTCTGTTAAAGATGCGCCCCCAATTTTTCCAAAATTTGATATGTTACACGGTCTGCAATGGAACTAAGCTCGTAAACTACACACGAGAATGGTTTGTAAGCTCTACAATGTTTAGGTGTCGCAAACGAAGGAATTTGTAAACTAGAATAAGTAATATTCGGGATCCTGATAATAATTCAACGGCTGTGGGAAACGGCATTCTCCAATAGTGAAATAGCCGGGAAATAGCGCCATGTACGTTCTACGCTCATCTATTAGTTGTTTATTGGTGCAGGCAAGTCAAAGTTAGAGGTCATTCTTTGAGGTGGCACTATTTTCACCATGGAAGGGATATAACTTAGCATTTCCAGCCTTGCCGTTAAGTACAATTCTAGGATCACAATCTAATTACCGTACAAAAAATTCGTAATTATAGATGAGCATTCTCGTTCGCAGGTGTATTTTCTAGACAATTACCAACATAGCTGTGCAAAAAAATTAAAAAAAAGTGCTAATATTGACTTTAATTGGAGCAATCCACCGGGAATTGTGCCCCCTCTGGTGGGACGACTTGGAAATTTTGGGACCCTGGCGGGACAGACTTGGAAATGTTTGCTTCCACGGATTGAAACTGCCGCGGTACAGCAATGTCTTCGTCTAAAAATTCTATAATGACAGAAAGACAAAACAAAGGAATTAGAAGTTAATGATATCATTTGCTTATAGGGTACAGTTACATGCATATATAGTATTTTTGTTGTTTGGGGCATGGGCATCCACAAATTGTCAGGACCAGGGGCCTCATTCTTGGGTTGTACTTGGGGTGGTTTTGAAAAAAAAAAGTACTTCAACACTTTCTTGACAGTAACTAGGGTCAAAGGTCATTGGTGGGTCATTGGACATGATTTTTTTTTCAAAACGTAATGATTTAAAGCTAAAGCTGCATATCATAAATTACAGCTTTAAAACATTTTAATCGGGTTCTCTTTTTGGTGATTTGCTACATGCAAGTAAAGAGGGAAACAGTGTAAAACAGATCGGACCAACAAACATAAAAAAATCATATTTTGAAAATATGAGACTGTTACATACATACATTATAATGAATTTTTCTAATGATGTTATGAAATTTATTGCAAAAAATGGCATTTAACCTATTTTTAGGGTTACCAAAAATATATTCAGGAGGCAAACAATCAAGCTTTCAATTTTGTCAAGGATTTTGGTTGGTGTTTTGGTGTTTGGAGTTAAAGAACTGGTAATTATTGTCAGTTCTGACCCATTACATTTACCCATATGAAATGGAATAAGTAATGTATCACAGAATGTTCCGTTAAACTACCAAAAGATTGGTTCATTCAACAATTTGCTAATTAATGTAGGTGTACATTATTGAATTTGAACAGCAGAAGGACATTCAAGCAATACCAGCCATTTTGAAAGGGTGCCCCCAATTTTCCAAAAATGTTGACATTTGCCAGTGGGCATTGGTACTTGGCTCGTTAACTATACCTGTGAATGGTAAAGCTTGATTTTGAACTTGTCGATGTTCGCAAAAGAGAATTTTGAATCAAGATAATAATATCAGGGTCACGGATAATCAGTGGTTTGCTGGAAACGTATCATATGAAATAGGTAGGAATAGCGCCATGTACGTGGTCTTGCTCATCCATAGTTGTTCAGTTGGTTTCAGGTAAGTCAAGTTAGCTGTCATTGTGAGGGTGGGGGCACTTATTTCTCAATGGACGACGGAATTGGCGTTTCCAGCTTGGCCGTAAAGTACAATCGGATATGCAGATTCCAAATTACATTTTGTACAAAATGCTTTCTTTTATGGACAAATACACACTTTTGAGAATTACTAATTGCAGGTAATAATTTACTTCAACAATTACCAACACTACTGTGCAAACAAATTTAAAAATTTTGAAAATTTGGGGCACACTTATTGCTTTAAATCGCCCATTCAATCGCCCAATTAACACTCACAGATTCTTAAAACCATAAAGACTGTATTAATCCCTTTGAACACAGCAAGCATGGACTTGAAATTCGGGCTGTAGGTGTGACCCACCGACTGACTTATCTTAAAGGGTAACACATCTTACAGTATATCGAAAATTGTTTCTATAATAAACCTCCCAACAAAGTAACATTCATGTCACTTTTCTCTCCATTTTTGCAACATTTGGACAGCTCCATCACCAATGAAGAAAGGAATTGATCCACCTGTTTCTTCTTAACTCTTCATATTGAGTAGAGCACACTGCATCTGGCACAGTTACTCCAGATCCTCTTGCAGACCAAACCTTTACGAAAAACCCTTGCTGCCAAGGACCAGCACCCGTCCTGGCAGGTATGAATGGTCTTCAAGGGCCAGGAGGTATACCAGGGTCCCTCCTGGCAACAATGGATATGCCAGGACAGACGGGAGAGATGGAAGAGACGGAAGGAAAGGAGAACCTGGGGTTAAAGGTGAACCTGGGGTTAAAGGTGCCCCGGGAGTAAAAGGGAGCCCGGTCCTCAATTACGCAGAGGAAAGGACCAGCCCACCATGTGATCCTGGATTGAGAGGACCCCTGGAAAGGCTTGGTCCTACAGGAATGCTGGAGTGGGTGAAAGGGACAGGAAAGGAGAAACTTTGGAGAAAAGGGAGTCCTGGACCAGTCCGGGAAATCTGCCTTCATGGTAATTAAAATTCATAATCAAAGAGCGGGAACAGCTTGCTAACTGTAGGTTTTGATCGAGTGCCTCACAACATTGGGAATGACTTTGCTGCACATCGTTTTACTGTCGAGTGCCTGGTACATATGTATTTATGTAACAGTCTTCATGCTTCCTCTGATTATACAGAATTTGGAATTTGGTGAACATGGTGTTTCGGCTCGTTGGAGCACGCACTCCTGTGGCTTAGCATTCAAATTGGAAGCAGCGCAGTCTTAAACTTGGAGCTAAATGATGAGGTCTGGATTCAATTAAAAGATGCTGATGATGAGGTTGCTTGTGATAACACTTACAAGCGATGTCAATTTTCTGGTTATTTATTATATGATTAATAAAACGTGCGTGTTGCAATGGCTACAAGAAAATATATAAAAGTGTGTATACCATCACCACCTAAGTACCGTACTGGTATTTTTGGTGCTTAGTAAAAAAGGTAACAATGTATTGAATTTAATATCGGCTTAGCTGCTTTACACACCAAAGGAATTTTGAACTTCTTCTCAAAGCAATACTTTGCTCACCTGAGAGTTTTTACTCTCTGTAAACACTATAGCTTGATCACTCAATGGTGTACATAGACTCTGAGATGAGATTGAGCTGTATGTTTTAGAGGGATAATTGGATAATAAAAAGGCGAAGGAAACTGGTAATACTAATCAAAAAAGTAAAATCGTGAAATATTTCTTACCCAAAAAGTAAAACAATAATTATTACTTTACTTTTGGGGGGAAATGACCCCCCATAAAATGGGTTCCTATGGGTCTAATGAAAATATTCTCGTTCAGTGTGGAGCCCAAATTATATGCTCTAATTTGCTTTTTATCCCATCTACATAGGGTAAATCGTTTTTGAGAAATCAGGGTGCAAACGATGTCATATTGTAAAAATTCACTTTGAGATATCGGCAATTTAGTCTAGAAAATACGTTTTTTGGGGTTTTTGTATATTTTAGAAATGCTTTCTTACTTTCCTGATGATCTAGAAATTAAATACTTGAATTTTCACAAATAATGGTGAAAATTAGATATCAATAGCTAAATTACTTCTTTTTAAAGTGGAAAATATTAAATATCGCAGCTTGAGAAAACAATAAAATACATAAGAAATATAAGTAATTTTGACGCCCAAAGCCACCTTTTTGGTCTTAACTTTTGAACGGACGCTCCGATTGTTGTCAAACAAAAAGCAATTAAAAGGTAATTTTTCCCTTAATTTAAAGGTGCATGTTCCGATCGTCTTTGGGACCCCCTGATTTACCCAGAAGTAGTGTCGATTTTGATATCAGACGAAAGGTCGTATTTTTTCTCATAGTCGTAGCTGAAATTTTAGCCCTCAAATTCCATTTCAATTCCCCAATATATAACAAAAAACCGCCGTTTTTATCGTGGTTTTACCATCAATATTAGCACCGTATTGAATAGGGATTTGCAACATGCATATGGGCGTCTACCTACCATCAAAACAGCAATTTTAATTTCCCACGTACTTGATGGGGTGAATTGCACGTGGAGCGTGACGGGTCAGAGGTCAATGACCTTTATATACGTAGTTTCACATATTTGAGAGCTTTAGATTGGCAAGGTCACTACAGTTTTTTTGGTGTCATTAGATATTTCTTTCTTCTTATGACACCCAGATGCTTAGGTTCAAGTAAAGTTCACATCTATTTGAGCCAAAAACTTATTTTTTTTGGCCAATTATTGACAGTGGTATACACATATACTGAAATACTCTTGGGTGGTGTATCTTGTGCAACAATCAGTTAGGGTTCTTTTTTTCTTCGAAGTTCTTCCATGGTTGGTACTAGAAACAACCAAAATTGCATTTTTTGAGCTTTTACACTTTTAACATTTTGTAAAAAGACGAGGGGTGTTTTTATCATATCATCGATCAGTGTCCTAGTCTTTGTCAAAGACGCCCTCGCATTTTTAACAAAAAACCGCGAGCGCGCCGACGGCGCGTGTCGAGCGCCGAAGGCTTGAGGCCGATTGGAGCTACCTCAACTTTGAAGCGTTCCAAGAGGGGCGGATTTCCCACAATGAATAATCTCAAATTTATTTATTTAAGCTTTTCTTTAGGCCCAGGGGTAACCTTCTTCAGTATCTAGTACTGATCTCCAAGCAGGCCCTGCCAAACATTTTACAATACATCTACATTTAAAGGTGCTTGTTCCGTTTATGTGTAACTGTGTTTCTCTACTTGATATGGGGGTCTGGCACTTGCACATACACCCCATCAATCAAGTACCATGGGAAGCAACTTGCGGTTTTGATGGCTAACCACAATAATGGTCTGTTGCAAAGCCCTATGTCCATACTGTGACATATTGATGTTAACCACTAAATACAGCGGTTTTTTTTGTTTATATCTTTGGAATGAAATGGTTTCACAGGTCTCAAATTTCAGGACGCCAACTGAGACAAATACGGCCTTTTCCTCTGATATCAATCGATAATACTTCCCGGGTAATCAGGGGGGTCCCCAAGACGATCGGAACACGCACCTTTAAAACTAATAACAACAAATTAGCACTTTATAAATAAAACAATGTATAAACAGAAAGCATAGATGTGTATGTTATATTACAACTCTCCAACCCTCGTATTTCTTACAACCCCGCTTTGTTCACTAATTAGGACTGCGTGCATGCACAAACAAAACACCCACAGCACACTCCACAGCCCACAATGTAACAGATAACCTGTACCATCACATCACCCCACTTGCACAGACACAGACACACAAGCAATTCACAACAGTACAATACTGTACTTGCAATGTAAAGCTGCATTTCTCATAAAAACCTTTACATGTAAATTAATGACAAGCTTAAGTGTATAATTTACTTAAGATGCATTTTTTAAACATGTTTAAATTCATGCATTCATAATTCTGCGCAGTACATGAATTTCAAGTTTGTTCCTGCCAGTGGCGTATACCAGCGGGGTGGCAGAGGGGGCAGACTGCCCCCCCGGACAACTAAAGGGGAAGGGAAGCTAAAAAATGGGGACGAGAAGAAGGGGAAAGAGGAAGAAGAGGGATAAAGAGAAGGAAAAGGGAATGAGGAAGGAAAAGAGAGAAGAAAAGGGGAATTAGAAGGGAAAAGAGAGAATAAAAGGGGAAGGAAAGGGACAAGAAGCGAAAAGAGAGAAGAAAAGGGTAAGGAAAGGTAAACGAGGAAGAACAGGGAAGGAGAAGGGAAAAGAGAGAGGAACGGGGAAGAAGGGAAAAGAGAGAAGAAAAGGGCAGGAGAAGGAAAAGAGAAGAAAATGGTCAGGGAGGGAAAAGGGGAATGACAGACTGTGGAAAGAGATAAATAGTGTGATTAGTTTGTGTTAGTGGTGTTTGTGTGGGTAGGTAATTCCCATTCCCCCCCCCCCTCATAATTTTGAACCGTCTGGAAAAAAAATATGGGTCTACCCGGCGAGCAAAGCGACCAAAAAATGGGAAACGGCTTGAGTCTGCCCCCCTGGAGGCTTCAGTCTGGTTACGCGCCTGTTCCCATTCCTTAGCTCCTCGATAATAGAAGATCTCTTACCTTGAGTATTGTTCCAAGAGGGACAACAAGGGTTTTGGAAAAACACGTTGGCTACGAGGCAATTTATTATGGCATATGCTCAACAAAGAGAAAACGAACTCCAATAAGATGGGGCAGAACCATTGAGACATTTAAAGACAAGAATAACACGAGGTTTTTCCCACCTTTTATCAAGTTTACACCAATTTTGGGAATGCATTAGGTCAGCATTAGGAGTTCTGATAGCAGCACTAAGCCTTGATAGAAGGCTATCAAGTGTCTTGTTATTACACTTCATAGATATTTTTCAGGGTTTCACCAGGTTAATCTCAAAGTCATGTGTAGTGGTTATAGTGAGAAATTGGCACTATTCCGATGTCGGCCGGATGCATGGTAATGATTGACTGCATTATCATGGTATTCGCCAAAGCTCCCCAGCGGCTCGCCCCCGACTCCTGCGCAATTTTTCTTTTAGGGTAGCTAAATACTTAGAAAATTTTCATTGCCAGGTACTAATAAAAAAAAAAAAAAAAAAAACGTACGATTCTGTCCCGTGAAAACTTACCTGCGCTATACGATCCATACAGCTTAGGGTGCGCGTGGGAGAGCGTGGCCTAGCGGTTAGGGTGCTTGCCTATGGGGCAAATTTACAAAAAAATCCCGGGTTCGAATCCCGGAGGGGTCACTTGCTGGGATTTGGGTGCTCAATTCTGGATTTAATCTGTATACGAGCTATTGATTAATAGAATATCGCTCTCCTCCATAGTTCACTTGGAAATTGGGCAAATGAATCATGAAAGCATCCCGTCCTTCGGAGGGGACGTTAAGCCGTCAGTCCCGTGTACAGAGAGTCACAACTGTACATGTACATCGCTGTCGAATAAGAGTAGGGTGTAAACCCCTGACTGTTCCCAATCCGCCACAGTCTCAAAAAGCGGGCCATGTTAGGAGCGTCCATATCATGGATACACACGGCCACGGTTCAGCTTACTCAGTTGAATAAATCCTGACACCACCACAAACAATTACCAATGACTTGTGGACACGCTAAGAAGAAAGGGTGCGCAATGTACGAGCTCGCACAAAAACAAACCCCTTGCTGCCTAGAGTAAGCAAAAGAGCCTTCGCCCGCTGCACAGCTACTGTCTGCCACTGTAACTGAATTTAAATGGCAATATATACTCAGTTATTATTCTATATGAGACAAACAAAATTGTCCTCATCCAACTGACCCCAAATTTTAGAAATAAGTTTTTTTTCTCTGTACAAAAGAATACGGACCGTATTTTTGAAATTCATGAATTTTGTTTTTCCTTTGCCCAATGCTGATATTCTGAAAAAGATAGTGTGAACATTTTATTGGTTTTTGTAATGTACCAAGAGATGGAATTTTACATTAAATTTATATTTGTTAGTGTTTAATACAAACAAATAAGCATCAGCCTGGTTTGGTGTTGACATAAAAAAGAGTTTTCCCCCAACTTACTTCATCACCCAACCATAAAAGGGTCACCCATGGACAGTCATTTTTTGGTCTAAGAATGGTCTAAGAATATTTTCATGAGCACCCAAAAAAAAAAAAAAAAAAAAACCTGATCAACCTACCCGATTTTTTTCACTTGGAAACCAAACATTTTCTTCCCCTCTAATTTTGTTATCACCCGGTGGGTCAATTAAAGGGATTATCTGGCATCCATATATTAAAAGGCTAAGTCTGTCTACCTGTCTGTCCGCTTTATTCTCAGAAATCACAGATTGTACAGGCTTCAAATTTGATGGGTGGGTGGGTGGGTGTTAATTGGGTTAAGCCAGAACAGGTTTGCACTTCCGGGTGTGCTAATAATCGAGAAAAAAAAAATGGGTAATCACAAAAGCTGGCTAATCGCATACATTCAAACATATTGAAATGAACCCATGCTACAGTCTAACCAAGAGGGTGTATTGATCCAATCCCATAATGCACCAGTTTTGGGAAATATTACCTCAATAGGGTCATGTGATTCCCACTATAATCCTATTATTAACACATAAAACCCTGACTTTTACCCTCATTTTAGCCCCCCCCCCAAAAAAAAACAGCACTTAGGAATTATTAGCATGATCATGAAATGTTTTGTGGTTCTAACTTCTTGTATCCTTAAGTACTGACATGTGTTTTGTACAGTACAGTATGGGCACATTGCAATATATTATGGGATTGGTTCAAAATACCCCGAACCTAACCTATCTTAAACAATTTAGATGTAATGCAAAAACAGTTCTTCTTTTGGGGGGGGGGGCAAACAGGTGAAAAATGATTTTTTTTTTGGAAAATTGAAATATTTAGGGGGAAAAAACAATAATTTTGAGATTAACCAATTGGTCAAAAATTGCTGATTTTTAACCTAAAATCACCAATTTTTGTCAAAAATGGGGGAGAGAAAAAAAATTATAAATTTTTGGACCCCATGCACCCCAGCAATGCCACTGTGTGAAAATTCTGAGAAAAACTCTTCTTTTTTTAATGCTAGTTGGTGGCATTGACATCACTGCCACCATTCATTGGGTCCCTGGCATTCAGGCCTGCTGGCATTTTTTGGGACAAACAAATTTTGAACACATGGTCAGTATCTTACATACCATTGCTTGTGTTGCTTTCCACAGACAGGTTTAAAAATATTATCTGACTGGTTCCAGGTGGATTTACACCTCAATTGTATTGATTTTTATAAGCTAAACCACAAAGCATGTACCATATTCGTATGAGTGCCCCTCCCCTAATAAGCGCCCCTACAAATTGATCCAAACTACTGTGTAAAAAAAAGTGCCATATGAATTAGGATTACAATGATTCTGGCTTCAAATAAACTGCATTTTAATGTTTATGTGAGTAAAATGACTGACTTAAAGGGGCATTTTGTGATCTACAGCCTCGCCCCCCCGACTTACCTAATGCAATTTACCGTTAGCCTTAGTAATCCACGTGTGCCCAATCTTACGTACAAATTTGGTCGCATCTGTGAGAAATTCGCAATTTTGTATTTTCTGTCCGTAAACGGACAGAAATTACAGCACAGTAGCCTATGGGACCGTGGGAAACGAGCAATATTGCTCATAACACAAAACCGCAAGATCAGGATCAGCTCAAATTTTGAGAATAAGCTTTTCTCAAGGATATCTAGTGATCAATGAATAAAACAGAAGGTGCTGAAATCACGAAATGCACCTTTAAGCTCCCAGGGTGTGAATGAGGTTGAATGTGGTACATTCTGGACATCCATGTTTTTTTTCTTCTTTTTTTCAAGTAAGTGAAATAATTGAATATTTTTCAATGCCAGACATCACTTCAAAGGGGCAAGTTGTGGGTCATAATCAGGGGCGGCACCAGGGTAAAATCAAAGGGGTAAGAAAACATTTCACGATTAACTCATAGGTAAAAAAAATTATACAATTTATTGCTTAAAACCCTTTTTCCTGAATTTCGCCCCCTTGCCGCCTGATCAGAAAAGATTTCAACAAATACGCTACTATGTAATGCACTTAATGTACGGTTTGCAAATAGAATATAATCAGTTAATCAAATGGGCATTTTGTGATCTACAACCTCGTCCCCAACTTACCTAAAAAAGTTGAGATTTTTATATCATCTGAACTGTTAACATTAGTAATCCATGAGTACCCCGGTTTTATTATGTTTTTACAGATCCATGTGTGGGAAAATAGTGGATCCAAAACATAAAAATGATCCAATTGGATGATTTACGTCCAATATTCATCGGTCTCGCTATGAGTTTTAAAATATTTGCGTCTCGCCCAATATTTTTGCAACTCGTAGCTCGAACAATAAATATGGACTCAATCAATCCAATTTTATACCAATCTTATATAAAAAACATACCATATTTCTCAAAAATAAAAAATGTCGGATCCATCACTAGGTGTGACGTGGCTGATGAAAGGTCAGGGCATTGTCACATACCATATCAAGCTTGCGATTAAAATTTTGTTAGCTACTAGTGTTTCACAAAATTACAGCACAGTCGCCAAAAAAAAAATAAATATGGACTCAATCAATCCAATTTTATACTAGAGATTAACCGATCCGGGGTTTCCTCTGCCGATCCGATGGCCGATATTTTTTTGTAGTATTGGCCGATCCACCGATCCTTATTCTTAAACTTAAGAATTGGCGACGATGATAATAATCAACAAATCTGTGCAATCCACATTTGCTTTATATTCCGATGAGGAATTTCGGAGGAAAGGTTACCTTTTTGAGCAACTCTTGTCTCATGTTTCTACTTAAAAACTGGAAAAAATACCCATTATACTTCCTCCCTTTCATTCATTCAGTACATCGGCTGAGAATCGGCAGCCTCTGACATATTTTTACCGATCCGATTTTTTGCCGATTTTGCAGAATCGGCCTCCGATCCGATGTCCGATGCGGATATCGGTTAATCTCTATTTTATACCAATCTTATATAAAAACACACCATATTTCTCAAAAATAAAAAATGTCGGATCCATCACTAGGTGTGACGTGGCTGATGAAAGGTCAGGGCATTGTCACATACCATATCAAGCTTGCGATTAAAATTTTGTTAGCTACTAGTGTTTCACAAAATTACAGCACAGTCGCCAAAAAAAATAATTTGGTACATCCTAGGTGTGATACTACCACAATGCGGTAGTCCCAAGGATACATTGGCATAATTATATTATACCCTTCCCACCTACTCTCTATCATGTGCTTTATTCCATTAACTGAATAAATTGCATGATGCAGGGAAGCTACAAAGGGTATTATATAATTATGCCAACACATTTTATGTCACCTACACAAAAGAACCAAGAAGAATAAAATGACAATAACAATTTATTCTTTTCTAAAATATTTCATTCATTACCTCAAAAATCAGTTACATTTCATGATATTGCTTTATACAAGTTATGTTTGGCATTATTTCCTTAGTTCAGACCTATTTACAAATTATCTCATTTACAACTCGTTTCATTTACAAACTGCTACTTTCTACTAGTAGACTAGCATGATTTTAATCTTTCTCCAAAGTGAACGGTGTACATAATTGCTGAAAAAAGCCTTGTGTGCACCCCCTGCCCTGCACCCCTTACCCAACCCCCATCTCAGGATACTAGGGGAGTTTTTCTTGACTGAGAGTATAGTTTCTTTTGTTTTTATAGGTGGGTGACCTGATCGACAACCTCGCCCCCCCACCCCCCAGTTTACTCCATCAAAATTGATATTTTGATATTGGAAAAAAGTTTATTTTCTTCTCTTAGTGAAATTTTAGGCCCAGGAAATGTTTCCTTTCTATGTTATGAACAAAATGTCTCCATACCACATTTATTCCAGACACTGTCCAATGAGTGCACATTTTTGCTTTTACTATCCAAAACATGATGATTTACACCCAATATTAATTGGTCTCGCTATGAGTTTTAAAATATTGCGCTCTACTGCGTCTCACCCAATATTTTTGCAACTCATATCTCGACCAATTAATTTGGGCTTAATCCATCCAATTTTATATCAATATTTTATATCAGTTTTTGGTGATGCTTCCATGCGAGGAAAAAAATCATGAAAAATCGCACCTTAATTGGGTAACCCACCTTTGAAGGAGCATTTACCAGATCTTTTTTCTATAAAACAAAGAAACTATGTTGTAATCGGTGGGGCACTTTTAATCAAATCACTGTGAAACTGCATTTACTAGAATTTCACGGTTCTCGGCTTATGGGCTCGCTATATTCAAAGAATATAAGCTGTGAGCCGTTAGCCTTTTTCAACTCGACCTCACATGTCCTTTGACCTCGGCATGTGACCTTTGACCTCATCAACATTATGTTGCACCCAACCTATGACATGAGTTTGTTTCCAAATGAACTTCAATTGAGGTGAATTTTAAAAAAACATTTTAGTAACACACACATACACATGCACAACGTTTAATTGCCAAGTGGTTCTGCCAGCTATGCTGGCGGCCCACAATAATAATAATATTCATTTCGATGTAATCAGCTTGGAATAAGACAAATATATATCGAAACCAAGACTTAAAAATTTGCTCAGTCCATGCTCTGGTTGATGGTTTGAATCTTGCTGTGAACAAATAGGTTTTTTCAGTGTTTATGTGCACCAGTCACGCTGGAGAAAGATTAAAAAATAGACGTTTTTAAAATACAACGTTCCCCTGAACGCATGTGTCGTTTGCCATCACAGTTTGTATATGGGGGTCAAAGGTCATATAGGGTCATCAGAAGTGAATCTGTGTGCACCCCATATGAGTCTTGGGTCAATAGTTCTTTGAGTATTAAATTAAAGGTGCTTGTTCCAATTTGTCATTGTGTTCTCTACTTGATGAGAGCCTGGCACTAGCCTACGCTCCACGAAGTACCGTGGGAAACAAACTTGTGGTTTTGATGGTAGAAGCAATAATGCATATTGCAAAGCCCTATTCAAAACTGTGCTTATCACCGGCATATCCAGACCTGCCTTTTTGAGGGGGAGGACCTCCAATAACTGAAATTAGACTGATTTTGCAAGTTTTGGCATGAGCCCCGGGGGGCACACACCTGCCAAAGCAACCCCAAATACGCCACAGCTAATATGATGGTTTAACCATTAAAACGTGTGTTTTTTGTTTATATATTTTGGAATGAAATGGATTTGAAGGCTCAATTTCAGGACGACATGAAAAAATACAGGCCTTTCATCTGATATTTAAATCTATACTGCTTCCGGGTCCAATCCGCGGGGGGGGGGGGTGTGGGGGGGTGGGGGGGGGGGGGGGGGGGTCTCAAAGACGATCGAACAGTGCACACCGTTTAATTGAGCAATGGTTAAATGGTTATAAGTCCAATAAGTGTCAGTTTAACATTTTAAACCACACACAGGGACAAGTACGAGGCATGGACACACATCATAAGAAATCACTATGCTCACGTGCTTGCCCAGCATACAACACAAAATATAACAGATACATTAAAGTATACAACCTATAACAAGTTGGTTTTACCACATAATCAGCAAATATCATAATTCTGACCATTTTGGGGATATGACCTCTAATGACCCAGCATGACCTTTACCCCACCTTTGAAGGGGTAACTTGCATTGAATGCAATTAAGTGTCCCATGCCATTCATCTTTTATGTGAATCACAACAAGCATCTTGAATTCAGACCATTTGGGGGTCATGACCTCTAATAATCTCTATGTGACCTTAGTTATTTTTGAGCCACTCCTGAAGGGGATAACTTTTGAGGCACTGTTGTTGTTGTTGTTGTTAAAACCACATTTTTAAATTCTGTTTTTGTCCTCGTTAACGGGACCAGATACGCCTCACACTCAGCATACTGCTGGCGAGGATTTATTTGAGCAAAGATAATTGACCGGAAGCCCTTCCTAACGTCAATCCACAGTTTCGGTGGTGGGCCCACTGACCTTCTCACATGGAAAGCGGGCATTCTGCACATTTTAATGGTCGCCGAGTGAACCATCAGTAAGTTGCTTTTCTACCTTGGCAATATGGCGGGAAACAATGCATACACCTGCTGTCTAATATTCCACACAGATGATCTATTAACTTTAACTTTGACAAGGTGTATGCATTGTTTCCCGTCATATTGTCAAGGTAGAAAAGCAACTTCCTGTTATTTCAATCGGTGACTCAGACCCGCTATCCATGTGTAGAGGTCAGTGGGTGGGCCTAGCCTTTGGGCAACCATACCCACCATGCAAGGCAGCATGTGCTGGATGGCTGCCATTAGCTCTCCAGAGCTGATGCCCTTGTAGGTAGATCTTCTTTTTCATTCTACCAGGGTAACTAGCTACCCTCCTCATCAGATTTCCTTAGAAACCCAATGGGGTGATGGTTTAGCCGCTGACAACTCGGCCCCGGGACAGGTAGTACTACCCAAGGACAATTCCATTCAATGCAATGAAATTGATTTGTCTACCACAAACATTTAGGGTTAACATTTTTCCAGACACACTACCAAAGCAATATATTTGTGTCCTCTTGCAAACGACACAAAATGTGATTTATAGTGCAGCACACTTTACATAATTATATAAACCATTTTTGCTTTTATAAAGCTTGGGAATTTGTTTAAAACCAGTCAGAACAATATTTTTAAATGGGCTCTTCCCCATCTGAAATCCTTAATACCACTGGGAAAGATGTTGGTGCAGTAAAGTTCTAACCCTCGCCTTTTTTCAGCCAACTTGTTATCAAATTATTTACATCTAAACATTAGTCTTAGGCTACTGTTTAAATGTTTTTTGTACTTATCAAAATAATGTATAACACCACATTTCAACAAATGCCATCATACTATGGTTCTAATGCAAATAAGACACAGTGGTTTAAGTCCATGATATACTACCAGTCACAGTAAGTGAGTGGTGTGCGCACCACCAGTTTTGACCCAAGATCAAGTGTTACGCATGCTCACAAACAGAAATCGTTCGCTGCAACTATTAGTATACCATGGGCTTTAGCATGAAATTACACCATGCATCACAGATCATCTGGAAACATTAAATCTCAATCTGCAATTGCTCAGAATATTTGTTCCTAACATCCAACACCCTTAGATTTGGCATTTTTAAAAATATCTCAAAGCAATAACAGCACAATTTTGAAGAGCACCCAATTTTCCGGATATTTTGAGATTTTTCGCAGTTGCATTGGTAATCGACTAGTAAAACAAATACCTGTGATACACATTCTCTATGTGTCGCAAAGAACAAATTTTGTAATTAGAATAATTAATCTCTGATAATAATTCAAAGGCTGCTGGAAATGTCCTTCCAATATGAAATAACCGGAAAATTGTGCCATGTACGTGTCTAAACTCATCCGTTAGGTGTTCCGTCAGTTCAGACAAGTCAAGTTAGATGTCATTTTTGTGAGGTGGCACAATTTCATCATTTCGGACAAAAAGTTGGCATTTCCAGCTCTGCCATTAAGTTACAATCAGTGATCCAGCTTTAATTACAAAATCGCTTCTTTTATGACAAATACGCATTTTTTTGGCATTACCACTCGCAGGTATAGTTTACTAGACAATTACCAACACAACTGTGCAAAATTTTCAAATTTTGAAAATTGGGGGCACTCTTCAAAAATATGCTGTTATTGCTTTTGATTTAGTGTTTCTAGAAACCAAAAAGTTTTGCAAGGTGCAATAAAGTGCTAAACCTCAAATTTACAAGTGACTGGTTTGCATTTAAAAAAAAAATTACGAATGATCGCAACATGACGTACAATCTGTTAAAGAACTCATGTACTTTATACTTATATACTTTACTAATCAGAATTTTCATCTACTCTGTCAAAAACCACTTATCTAAAACCATTAACACATGCTCTATGTCGGTTACACTTATAGCACCCACCCGTTTATATTTTAACTAGGCTATTCCATTTAGCAGCCACACTCCCCTGTAAAAGACTCGATCAGAGTCTTCCACAGAGGTATGGATTTCAAATATGTGATGCGATCTGGGAAAACCCACCACATGGTGGGAAATTTATATTTTGAGCTTTTACTATCTCTGCAGAGTTTGAAATATTAAATTTCCATAAGTGTTTACTTCTTTATTCTTTAATACGCATATCAAAAGTTAAGCCTTATACAATCTGACAAAAAATAAAGTACAATATAACAGATTTATGCTATTTTCTTTATTTTTTCAAAACTGTCCTGTGCGACATGTGGCGGGTTTTCCCAGATCACATCACATATAGGACCACAATGGGGCAATTCCATTTGAAAATTCATACTCCTCTATAAAATATCTTTTGTAAATATTACACAGGGGAGGGGGTGGATTCAAATGGAAAAGGCCCAATGTTACAAAGTTTCTGCTGGATTAGCATCAGCAGGCTTCACAGCATTATGTTGGCATCCAGAGGGTGTATTGAGTCAATCCACAATGCACCAGTTTGCGGCAAAATAAAAAACCTCAAACGGTCATGTGATCCCACAAAATCCTATTCTTAACAAATAAAACCCGGACTTTTACCCCCACCCTTTTAGCCTAACAAAGCATTAGTACTTAGGGTTTTTTTGGATGATCATGAAACATCTGTTGTTCTTGAACTTTTGGAGCACTTTTATCCCGAAGTACTGACATGTGTTTAGTATAGTATCAGTATAGGGCACATGCTATGAATCATGGGATTGATTCAACAACACCCTCTGGTTGGCATCAGTGGGAACAAGAATGAAGATCTTGCAGTGTCACTTTAGATCACAGATGTTTCCCTATGGAAATTGGTGGTGTTGTATTTTGTTTACACAATTTGAGCAGTGGTCACACAATTAGGGGCATGCAAGAGAGATATCATTCCTGTAAAAAAAAAATCAGGATAGGACACTTGATCAATAAGCCTACAAAGGTCTATTCACATTTTATAGTGCCCTATATTGCCAATTCCCATAGAGATTTGGTCAGTATAACATTTTAAAGAAAAAGATCCTGTTTTCCAACCACAAAATTTCATAATATTGAAAATTAATGTCACTAAGGAAATGTTAGTTTACTCGGATTTGCCTTAACAAATAAGACTTTACAATTATTGAGATTCAGACATTTTCCAGAATGCAACTTAAACCACCCCTGAGCACTCTGACTAGCACCCTGACAGCATTTCCAGTTGGTGTTAACGACCGGAGAGGGGGACCAAATTGCCCCCTTCGGCCTTGAAAAGGTCGACAGCCTTGTTACTCCACGGAGCATAATTACGATGACTATTAAAGTGCGTGTTCCGATCATCTTTGGGACCCCCTGATTACCCGGAAGTAGTATCGACTTTGATATCAATGAAAGGCCGTATGTTCTCATGGTCGTCCTGAAATTGAGCCTCAAAACCATTCATCTCAGGATATAAAAAAAACCAACAAAAAATGCATGTTTAGTGGTTAGACCATCAATTTTAGCACAGTATTGAATATTATTATGCATCTGTGGCGCAATACCATAGTGCGATTAGGCGTACCGCCAACACTGCACAATACGCAAAAATATTGGGCATTCAACTCATGCAACCGTCAAGCAAAAATGGCCTCGTTTTTATTAGTTTTGAAGCAATTTAAAACTATTTTGTCAGTCAGCTTCTTTGGGCATATAATAATAATTATTGGATGGCTTTTTTTGGCTGATAACAGAAAATATAGCCCTGCCAAGAAAATATCAGGCTCCTCTTCGACTCGCCCGATATTTGAGGCTAGGCTCGGGCGATATTCTCTGTTATCAACCTCAGCCACCAATATTATATAGGGCTTGCATTACTGCATTACCATCAAAACCGCCAGGCTCTCATATCAAGTAGAGAACACAATACACATAAATCGGAACAAGCACTTTTAAATTCCATATTCATTTCAATAAAAAAATTCTTTGCAGTATGCATATAACACCTTTACATTATGAACAAAGCACTTTACATTCATTTTGCTGCCACTAGGAGATTATCAGAATCATTTTGTTTCCTCTAAGCTGTAGCACTCAAACCTATGAATACTTAAAGAGACACTGGCACATTTGAAAAATAGTGCGCCCTCAAGATTTTTCAAAATCAATATTTTTGCATGGTTGTAAAGCTTTTATATACAAAAGCCCTCGCCCGAAATGATTAAGACCAAATCAGCTTCCTTATGGGTAAACGGAACGATTTTGTAATTTCACGTCGCCGGCGACGCGAAATCAGCAGACGACGAAAATGGCGTTTAACACAAGAACACGAACGCCATATGCATGTTTCCCACGCTATGCACACTGTTTGACCGGTCTATAACCTTTGTGGTTTTAATATCAGTGAGTACGAGTCAAAAATATTCATGTAATATACACATTTGTTGATTTAAGTTATAGAAAACTTAACAGTTAGCCTACAAATTACCTGGATATCTTTATCCTCATATCAATGTCCGTATCTGTTTTGGGGTATGTTATTTTTATGTGTAAAATATATCTCTGTTCTTCCAATGGCCTAGACTATCATTTGAGAGCAAATTGAAGAAATTTCATATTTTGTGAAAATGTGCCAGTGCCGCTTTAACATTGTGATATTCCCTTAACAGCTCCACAGAATTTTCTTGGGCCGATGAGGCAATTAAGATTAAGAGTCTTGCTCTGGAACACAAACACATTGACGACAGCAGGGCTTGAACTCGCAATTTACAATGGTCTAAGCATCATGAGTCCTGCGCTTTACCTGTTACCCCACACATGCTCTCCAACCGTTTGAACTGTTCCAAATATTCAAGCTGTAGCCCTCAGCAGCTCTACCACCACTCTTGCTATGCATGTTAGACTACCTCTATCTTTTATTTTGGTGTGATCCAGATTTCAAGTGGCATGGTCTATTCATTGACATGGTGACATTAGATAGCTTTTGATTACTGGTTCAATCCTCAGTTCATGTACCGGTTCTGAATTGATATGCCAAAGGTTTTTGTGTTGTGATTAATGTGATCAGTGGCTCCTACCTAAGTTAGCGTGACTGAGCCAGTTGACTGGCAATGGTCCTATTTTAAAGGTCCATTGTCCGATCGCTAATAGCCTCATCTCAAGCCCCGGATTTTACCAGAAGTGGTTTAAATTTTGGTATCTGAAGAAAGCTACTATTTTTCTCATTTACCCTGTGAATCTTAGGGCTAAAGAATGTTTGGTTTGGATGTTATGAGCAAAGGTGCTCCCCATTTTGGTCGACCAACATTAATTTTACACAGTAATCTATGGGGATTACAAAATCATGTTTTTAGCTCTCACATCAAAATGGGATGAAATATCGGCATGAAACTTTACAGATGAGGTTTTGGGATGAAGATGAAAACTTTATATATTGGTACTTAAAATCGGGTCATCCCCCTTTAACATGCACTACATCAGCAAATTCATGAAAATACTGCTGGGAAAAGCATCATTTCTTATTTCAACAAGTGGGAAGCAACTCATAGATTTGGCAATGGTACTGATCTTAGAATGGATCCATTGTTGTGTTCGCCCTTTGTAACTTAGTCAGCACTAAATTTTGGCTCGTGACAATCCTCGGTATGTATTTGAAGTTTTGTTACCCAATGGGCTCTTCTTTTTTAAATTGAAATGCTTGGGAGGGCTTTGGGTGCTTAAGCCCCCCCCCAAAAAAAGTTTTCGCCAAAAATAAGTAAAATCAACCTATTTTTTGCTCTGAATTAGTGCTCAGCCCTCCAGTTGCACTCTCAATTCTCTGGATTAGGAAGTTTCTGAACATACCCTTGATTGGTGTCACAGCTGCTGCAGTTCACATATACAAATAATTCTATGTATTGTATTGGTACATTCACTGTATACAGTTTGGCAGTTCCAACAAGCGGAGGAAAACTCATAGGCTTAGCAATGTGCTTGTATACCTAAAGTTTCTCTTCAAATCAAACAGGTCTCTTTGCCTCACTCTTCTTTTAGCTGAATTGTGGCTAAGCGGATGAAGCGGATGCCTTAAAAAAATTGTGGTTCTGACACGTGTGACCTATGACTCTTGGTCTCTGACCCTTGGTGTTTTTTTGTGGTTGAGAATATGTGAAGTTTATTCTATGATGTGCCATGACAGAAAGTCCTGTCTTCAATCAGTAACCTAGGACCTTTGGCTCTGAACTCCAGTTAACATAAGATCATGGGTCATGCGTCTGTATCATGGATACACGCGGCCCCGGAACAGCTTACTCAGCAGAATAAATCCTGACACCACCACAAGCCGTTACCTATTAAATGACTTGTGGATACGCAAAGAAGAACTACAGATCAAACAGGTCGCTTTGTCTCACAACTTCTTCAGCTGAATCATGGCTAAGCAGGTGCCGTGAAAAGGAGCGCAGTTCTGACAGCAGTGACCTATGATCTCTGGTTTCCGACTGCGGATAGGTCTTATGGTTGATGAGTTTGTCTGTGATGTAATGTAGCCATAACACATTGGTGTGAGGACGAAACGGCTCCCAGTCATTCCTGAAAGTAAATATATATTTATGAAACAATCAATTGATCAGAAAATATAGATTGTGTAAACATAAGCAGCCCATATTGAAATATGAGTATGCAGCATGGAAATTGAAACTGGGGAAAGCTGCGAACATTTCAATAGGGAGCTTTTGAAATCCATGACGGATGGTCTTGGGATCGTAACATTACCATCCTCGCTCGTCCATTGTGCAAAGTGTCTTGCATGCAGACAAACTTTTTGATATTTAAGAACTAAGACAATAACGAATGATGTTACTTTACTGGTAAAAACTGGGATGACCTCGTCGTGGATTTTGAAAGCTCCCAAATATGGGACACCCAGACAAAAGCAGCCAAGCAATGGATGATGATCTTTGTCTTAAATCTATAACAAATACAGAACAAAGCCAATTGCATGATAGAATTGTTTGTACCAAATGGAATCATACAATTGATTTCAAGGCAGCTCTGAAACATAATTATGTGCTCCCTATATACAAATACGGTGGCCCTTTTGTATTCTTTTTGTTCAAATGCAAATCGGCTCATTATTCATTAACATGCAGATATCATGATGCAAAATGTACAGCACCAAAAGTTGTCATGGTTGCCACCTATCAAGTTCAAAGTTCATGGGTTGGTCGATGTTTTGGTACAGTGGATGATATTCTTTTGATCATATGCAAATGATCTCATCAGTATTCATAAGCATGCAGATACCAGGATGCAATAATGTACAGCACCAGAAGCATCGTTATAGCTATGCCGATTGGTGCCGGTCGGGGTTGCCGGCACAGACTCAATTTGACCGGCAGTATTAAAGCCTAAAATTTTGCTCTTACGATTGGCAAAAAATCTCAATAAAGTACAGGAAATCGCAATATTAGCTTATAACTAAGGGGATTTCCAACTACCGGTACTCGATTTACCCGGCACTCAATCTGGCTTGGCTATAACCTTGACCAGAAGTTATCATGGTCTATAACCCTACCGAGTTTCAAGTTCACAGCAGGCGGTGGCAGCCAAGCCTCATTCATTATAGCAACTCACCAAAAATGTCAAAAGAAATTACAGCAATACTGAGTGCAAACCACAAACCAATTTGGGTGCTTTGATGTGGGTCGATCATGGGTGTTCCCATGACCCACATACGACCTCGTCCTCGTTCGTTATTCATACAAAAAAAAAGCAGAAATAGCCCTTCCAGTGGAGTTGATTCTTCAACTCCAACGGTTTTGGAATAAGAAAATATTCCTTGGCAACATAAAAAATTCAGAATTTTTCGTCAAGATTTCGCTTTTACGTGTTAAACCAATGGCGACGTCTGAAATTTGCGATTTCTTGGCCGCCCTCCCCTGGTTCACAGGTTAGTATTTTTATGGTACAGTGGATTAATTGTAACATTTAACATCAATTACAGACAATCCATCCAGCAAAATAAACTCCTACCCTTGCGGGGGCCAAAATTAAAATTTTGACCCATCTTATGAAAAAGATCTGAAATTCATCATCTAAATCCACTGGCATTTGCATGCAAAGCTGTGTGTATTTGCCACAGCATATACCTAAAAGAAAAAAAGAATAACTGGTAACTCAATAGACTACAAATAACCTTCATTTGGAATTTATTTGCGTATATATCAAACAACCAATTTTTTTCCACCTTAGGAATATTTTGGAATATTCCATGGTGTTTGATGAACAGATGTTTAGATTTGCTATAGTTTTTATCGCATCTTCATATAAGTAACACAAGATCAAAACTCTAACCCCAACCTCTAGTTAGTTAAAGTTAGTTAAACCAAAGTTTTAAATCCGGTTTTGTCCCCGCTAAACGCAGTTGGCTGGATTCACCTCACACTCGGCAATACTGCTGTGTGAGGATTTATTGGAGCAAAAGATAATTGACCGGATGCCCTTCCTGATGCCAATGCACAGTTTTCGGCGGTGGGCCTAGCCTTTGGGCAACCACGCCCACCATACAAGGCAGCATGTGCTAGACATCCGCCATTAGCTCTCCAGAGCTGACGCCCTTGTAGGTATGGTAGATCTTCTTTTTCATTCTACCAGGGTAACCAGCAACCCTCCTCATCAGATTTCCTCGGAAACCCGATGGGGATGACGGTTTAACCGCTGCCAACTCGGCCCTGGGACAGGTAGTACTGATTATGATTAACCTCTAAATTCTATTATATGCCTGAGGGAATGAAGCTCTCTAAGCCTTCTCTGAAATCTTGACACTGGTCTACTTCTGTGCATGGAGGAATAACCCTAAAAGGGAAGTGCTAAGTCAATGGACATTCTTTGCTTTTTGACAAAATTAGAATTGGACGAATTGCATTCTATTTACACCAATAAATAGATTATCTGACACACATAAGTGCCAAATAATATACAACCACTATCTTTTAGTGGAGTGGATTCAGCCTTACTTGTTTCCTTTTTTCATCTTGCGGTAAATTTCAAACTGATAGTCCCCAGAACCTTCAAAGAGTGTTGGGTCCACTGAAAGGTCGCAGAAGACTGTACAATCATCTGAAAAAGTACAAAAAGGAGGAAACAAATATTATGTAGCAATTCCACGATAAGCGTTGAATACTACAAGGGGGGGTCATACTTCATATGCAGACATTGGCCGATGCGAGCCTTTTGAAAATGACTTTACGCTAAATTAATAAGTGTTTGAAAGTCTCATTGATTATGACAAAACCACAAGAAAATAAAATATATCAATGGCGACACACTTTTGACAACCATTTGGATAATTTGTACACTGACTTACTCCTGTGTAAATTTTAAAAATTTTCATGCGGACAATTGATTTTTCTCTAAAATGTAGTTTAAAACACATCTCTCTATGGGAAGGACATGCAGAGGGCACTATAACATACAATCATGACCTTTGTAGGGCCTATGATGGCAAGATTCCAGCAATGGATATTTCTGACATTTTTGCCAGAGGTCATAGCTCTTGCATGTGCCTACTTATAACAGTTGTCAAAAGTGTGTCGCCACTGCTTAAAATTGCTCTACAATAAAAGAGACAATTTGCATGGGGTCAAAACAGCTGTGTAATGCACATGTTTGCAGCCAAGCAAGTATGCTAGAAGGCTTGCGTGACCAATAGGGCTGTACGGGACTAAGTCGCAATAGTCGTAATCACATGGAGACTTGTCAGAAAGGCCGATTTACTCAGTGAATTCCCCAATGCATACTTCAAGTAAAGGATTAATCCGGGACCACTTTCTGAAAATCACTATGTACCGTTACTCGCAATTTACAATTACCGTAACCACTCGGGTATAAGCCACCTTTGGGTATATGCCAGCACCCCCAATTTTTAAAGGAAAAATACAGGAGCTAGCATACACTCGTGTATAAGCACAGGTGTAAATTTTACCAGTAAGGAAACAATGTGGCAGTAATTACACAAACAAAATCACATTTAAAACTATTCTACAGAGCCATCAAAGTAGGGCCCAATGAATTGGGATGGCTGTTTGCTATAATTACTTGAGAATGGATGGCAAAATTGAACTTTTATTTTTAATGTTTTAATATCGCTACAACTTAACGGTACATTAAATGGGGTATCTGGTGACTAAATATGCTCTTGAAATGATATTTTTTGCAATTTTGTATCTGAATTTGTTCTAGCCCCTCCCGGATAAGCCATCCATATTTTGAAGTAATCTTCCTCTTAGGGGGTGGGCTTATACCAGAGTACTTACGGTAATTCTACACACGATCATTGGTGCATCAGCAGCATTGAAAATGTACCACACTATTGGGCTTGGATGGATGTCTATTGTGTTCTCTACTGGATGTGAGAGCCTGGCACTTCACTTGCAGCCCATCAAGTACTGTGGGAAAAAAAACATTGCAGTTTTATGGTAATTGCAATAATGCATGTTGCAAACCCTATTCAATAGCATGCTAATATGAGCGGTTAAAGGAAATATGTCAAGATTTGTCAGCTCCGTTTGACTTACACTAATAACAAGATGTGTACATAAATACAAATTCCCGACAAAATAATACAAATACCCCCATTTGAGGGTAAAATTACAAAATAAGAGGCATTTTAATTTTGCTTTTGTACATACGAAGAACAGGGTGGATTGATTTCCCATGCTTCATGATCAAAGCAGCCCAATTTTGATCTCCTCGTGACATCAAATTGATTGACCAACACGTGTTGACTCGAATTGTTAGTGTGACACTGTCATATTGATGGATTATGAAAGTAATAATAAAATTGACAATAAGTTACAGAAGGACATATTTGTTTCATTTCTTGTGTTTTAATTATTATTGATATAAAAAAAACACATCGCTCGCAGTTCACAGGGGGGGTAGAACGACCGGCTCGATTTGGGCTTTGGGATTACAACGGTAATTTGGGGGAATGCTACGTGCATTTACTATGGTAGGCTCGGTTCTCAGTTTCATTACAAAATTCCTCTTAAACCTAGTCAACAACTCACCGTATCTCCTGTACAGGAGCGTACGTTGTTGACTCGTTATCAACCCACAGTGGATATGCAATTAGCATGTACGCACGGCGCAGTGTCACAGGAAGTGGTTTACGCGCCACGCTTAGGTCGACGAACTGTTCGTCACGTTAGAACTTGGGAGTACGCGCAAGGACCCAGGTGCAACTGCAAAGCAAACAAACATGCCAAAACTATGGTTTTGCTTTCAATTTTACTAAATATATTGCGAGGAAAGATTCTGTCGAACTAGGAACATTTTGGTATTATAGTAAGAATAATTAGGTTCCTCTGACACGATATTAATCAGTTTCATAAAGATTTTCGTTGTTGAAGGGCTTCAACACATGTTACAGAGTGGTTCATCATAGATCAACAACTCTGCATTCGATGCGTCCGAAGATTTTATCCCGCTCGGGCGGCTAAAGCCGCCCTCGCGGGATTAAAAACTACGCGGACGCATGGATGATCGTTGTTGATTTGTGATGAACCACTTGAAACTGTTTGAATCCTAACAAGACATCTAGTATATATGATAAATAAAGGGTAAATATTGATTCAAATCCGTCGGGGTTAGTGGATGAACCCTGCTGTAAAAAATAGTGTAATGTCCAATAACGGTATTTAGATTTAAATATTCGTTGACCAGGACTAGACTTTAGGCAAGTCTGAGTGTAACCGTCCGCTACGCGTAATTAGCGCCCTCATACCGTTAAGGCTTTGAAAGGACTAGCACTCGGTCGCGCCGGATGTGGATGCCGATTTGAATTCAGGTGTTTCTGTTAGGGGGCATGGTCACACCCCCCCCCGGCAGTTCACTAGAATAGGAAAGTAGCGCAAGACTGCGATATGATGGTCATCACTTGACGTCACCATTTGCTGGCGATGTGGATTTGTCAGAATCGTTTTCGAGAAGCTATTGGGCGGAAAATTAAAAGGGCAAAATACTCAACCCCCACAAATGTGACAATTTCAAAACTTATTTTGATTATATGTAATTCTATGGTTACTTAAAAGCTTTCCATCCCATACCAATTTTCAATATTCAGAAATCATGATATTTCCTTTAAGCCCATTAAAACGGCGGCTTTTTGTTTATATCTTGGGAATGAAATGGATTTGAGGGCTCTAATTTCAGAAGAAAAATACGGCCTTTCGTCTGATATCAAAATTCTGATACTTACTTCCGTTAAATGTAGGGGGTCCAAAAACGATATGACACGCACCTATTCAACAAAAAAGGTATATAATTGGGTTCCAACTGTGGTTATCAGCCCCCAGATGCATGATCACCTAGTGTCCAACAAATTAATCCAATGTAGTCCTGTGAATCAGACTGTTTGTATACGGAAAAAAATGTCAGGTTGTGGAAAATAAATCGTTTGCCTTAATTTTTAAAGTATTGAAGTTTAATTTGAATACCCAGCTTTCCCACGATGGTGATACTGAATTCAAATTATACCAAGATGTGATTAATATAGGAGTTTTACCTTAAAGGTGCCGAGAGATTCACATATCATCGGTGTCCTAAAAATGAAAGTAATGATTTTGTCCTAATGTAAACCTTTCCATCAAAATATCCCATCTGAAAGGATAAGATGAGAAATGTTCTTTGGTAGAAAAAAAAAATTGTGAAATATTAATTCGTATAGAGAGAGAAAATATAAAAATTCAGCCCTAGTTTATATTGAAATATGAGCAAATCAAAAAATCACCATTTTCTCTCTTTTAGACATTTTTGTAACCAATTACAATGTAAAAAATCATTGCGTGTCTTATCCATATGAAATTACGATTATGACAAAATATGGGTGCCTCAAAATCTCTTGGTAATCATCCTTAATACTAATTTGAACTTTTTGAGTTTAGCGCCTAGAATTTTGCAGTGTAGTCTCTGACCTTTCGGTAACCTTGACAACGTGAAATCAATTATGCTGACTTCTAGACCACGCGACAAGATGGCCTAATGTACATACCCAAGCGAAAAGATACCTGGTCTTGGCTTGGGGGATCGGATTAAGACATTTCCCCAGTGGAGATCCCGGTGTTCAAATTCCAGTTCTTGCTCGGCAACGGCCAGTGCAGGCTACTTGCTGTAGGATTGATAGCCTGGCACTTCACTTGCAGCCCATCAAGTACTGTGGGAAAAAAAACATTGCAGTTTTTATGGTAATTGCAATAATGCATGTTGCAAACCCTATTCAATAGCATGCTAATATGAGCGGTTAAAGGAAATATGTCAAGATTTGTCAGCTCCGTTTGACTTACACTAATAACAAGATGTGTACATAAATACAAATTCCCGACAAAATAATACAAATACCCCCATTTGAGGGTAAAATTACAAAATAAGAGGCATTTTAATTTTGCTTTTGTACATACGAAGAACAGGGTGGATTGATTTCCCATGCTTCATGATCAAAGCAGCCCAATTTTGATCTCCTCGTGACATCAAATTGATTGACCAACACGTGTTGACTCGAATTGTTAGTGTGACACTGTCATATTGATGGATTATGAAAGTAATAATAAAATTGACAATAAGTTACAGAAGGACATATTTTGTTTCATTTCTTGTGTTTTAATTATTATTGATATAAAAAAAACACATCGCTCGCAGTTCACAGGGGGGGTAGAACGACCGGCTCGATTTGGGCTTTGGGATTACAACGGTAATTTGGGGGAATGCTACGTGCATTTACTATGGTAGGCTCGGTTCTCAGTTTCATTACAAAATTCCTCTTAAACCTAGTCAACAACTCACCGTATCTCCTGTACAGGAGCGTACGTTGTTGACTCGTTATCAACCCACAGTGGATATGCAATTAGCATGTACGCACGGCGCAGTGTCACAGGAAGTGGTTTACGCGCCACGCTTAGGTCGACGAACTGTTCGTCACGTTAGAACTTGGAGTACGCGCAAGGACCCAGGTGCAACTGCAAAGCAAACAAACATGCCAAAACTATGGTTTTGCTTTCAATTTTACTAAATATATTGCGAGGAAAGATTCTGTCGAACTAGGAACATTTTGGTATTATAGTAAGAATAATTAGGTTCCTCTGACACGATATTAATCAGTTTTCATAAAGATTTTCGTTGTTGAAGGGCTTCAACACATGTTACAGAGTGGTTCATCATAGATCAACAACTCTGCATTCGATGCGTCCGAAGATTTTATCCCGCTCGGCGGCTAAAGCCGCCCTCGCGGGATTAAAAACTACGCGGACGCATGGATGATCGTTGTTGATTTGTGATGAACCACTTGAAACTGTTTGAATCCTAACAAGACATCTAGTATATATGATAAATAAAGGGTAAATATTGATTCAAATCCGTCGGGGTTAGTGGATGAACCCTGCTGTAAAAAATAGTGTAATGTCCAATAACGGTATTTAGATTTAAATATTCGTTGACCAGGACTAGACTTTAGGCAAGTCTGAGTGTAACCGTCCGCTACGCGTAATTAGCGCCCTCATACCGTTAAGGCTTTGAAAGGACTAGCACTCGGTCGCGCCGGATGTGGATGCCGATTTGAATTCAGGTGTTTCTGTTAGGGGGCATGGTCACACCCCCCCCCGGCAGTTCACTAGAATAGGAAAGTAGCGCAAGACTGCGATATGATGGTCATCACTTGACGTCACCATTTGCTGGCGATGTGGATTTGTCAGAATCGTTTTCGAGAAGCTATTGGGCGGAAAATTAAAAGGGCAAAATACTCAACCCCCACAAATGTGACAATTTCAAAACTTATTTTGATTATATGTAATTCTATGGTTACTTAAAAGCTTTCCATCCCATACCAATTTTCAATATTCAGAAATCATGATATTTCCTTTAAGCCCATTAAAACGGCGGCTTTTTGTTTATATCTTGGGAATGAAATGGATTTGAGGGCTCTAATTTCAGAAGAAAAATACGGCCTTTCGTCTGATATCAAAATTCTGATACTTACTTCCGTTAAATGTAGGGGGTCCAAAAACGATATGACACGCACCTATTCAACAAAAAGGTATATAATTGGGTTCCAACTGTGGTTATCAGCCCCCAGATGCATGATCACCTAGTGTCCAACAAATTAATCCAATGTAGTCCTGTGAATCAGACTGTTTGTATACGGAAAAAAATGTCAGGTTGTGGAAAATAAATCGTTTGCCTTAATTTTTAAGTATTGAAGTTTAATTTGAATACCCAGCTTTCCCACGATGGTGATACTGAATTCAAATTATACCAAGATGTGATTAATATAGGAGTTTTACCTTAAAGGTGCAACGATAGATTTTCACATATCAGGGTGTCCCTTAAAAATTGAAAGTATACTGATTTTTGTCACTGATGTTAACCTTTCCATCAAAAATATCCCCATCTGAAAGGAATTAAGCTGAGAAATGTTTCTTTGGTATAAAATTGTGAAATTACTAAATAATTTCGTATAGGAGCAAATTAAAAATTCAGCCTATGTTTATATTGAAATATGAGCAATCAAATCACCATTTTTTTCTCTCTTTTAAGACATTTTTGTAACCAAATACAATGTAAAAATCTATTGAGTGTCTAATCCATATGAAATTACTAGTATGACAAAATATTTGGGTGCCCTCACATCTCTTGTTAATCATTTCATTATACTAATTTTTAACTTTTTAGTTTTTAGCGGCTAGAATTTTGGAAGTGTTATCTCTCCCTTTCTGTAACCTTGACAACGTGAAATCAATTTGCTGACCACTTCTAGACCACGCGACACTATGGAATAATCGTCATCACCCAAGCGAAAGACTACCTGGTCTTGCGTGGTGGATCGGATTAAAGACATTTCCATTTCCCCAGTGGAGATCCCGGTGTTCAAATTCAGTTCTTGCTCGGCAACGGACATTTCACTGGCACTTGCTGGTGGATACTGATAGCACTGCTCCATATTGTCAAACTTAAAGCAAAGACAACAAACAACATAAAAAACAGGTCATTTTTTTAGAAATTTGATGCTATCTAATTTGATTTAAATTGACTAATGTGTTCCCCCGAGTCATTTAACAAAAAAATTTAATTTCATGATGTGTTATTCTGGATATTTACTGGTCGAACAATATAAGTGCAGTGATCCCTCCCTTATTGTCAAGAGGCTTCCTCCCACGATATCTGGAAAAAGCGTTGTTTTTATCATTTTGGGGGGCCCTGCACGCATAATAGGACATATTATTTTAAATTTTCAAAAAATTTCAAAAATGGATGCATTCTCATTAGATGACCATATTCAGAATAGCATGACAAATGATATTGTAATGAGTACAAACAAGGCGACTCGTATTTTCGGCGATGCGTAAAAATATGTCTTCGCCGGCCGAATGTCGCGATGCACTACATTATAATGCAACTATAACACCCCCCCCTCCCCAACAACCCTCGCACACCCCACTCCCAATACCCCAACACCCTGCAAACCCCACCCCCAACACCCCGCAACACCCACCCACTCCCCAACAGCCCAATACCAACATGCCCAACACCCCCCCCTCCCCAACCTCTGGCAAAAAGCCCACCCCACCGCCCTGCCTTAACACCCCTCAACACCCAAACCCCCGCAACACTCCACCACCACGCCCCGTAACATGCCTCGCCCTTTCCAACACCCCGCCACATGCCACTCCCCTCCACAACACCTCTCGCAACACCCTACCCCCATCCTCACACCCTCACCCCCCCCCACACTCCCACCCCCTCCCCAACACTTCCACCCCTCCCCATGCACCCCCCCCGCAACAACCCCCTCGGCCTAATTTACCTCACTGTGCCTAACCCCCACCTCCACCCGCCCGCAACAACTCCCCCGTGTGCCAAAACCCTCCACACCCCCCCACCCAACACCCCGCAATAACCCTAACCCCCTCCCCAACACCCCCACTCCTCCTCCGCCTATGATGGCTAGTAGTCCTCACGATGCGAAAGAATTTTGCCTATCCGA